>JABSTQ010010047.1:547500-695460 GCA_013358835.2 Ixodes persulcatus | reverse complement strand
GGAGCAACGCAAAGACTCTTTGCAAACGCACGCAATTCCTAAAAAATAGCGTACACAAAGTGCAAAATGTGGTTAGCGTTCGGCGCATGCGCAGTGGCGACGACGCTATTCTTTGCGTACGCAAAGCTTTAGCGTGCGCATTGTAAAACTGCCTAATAGCTACGTTTACATGAATGCGACTTAGTTGCATTGGCTCCAGTTGTTGCATCGAATGCACTCATATAAATGGCATAATGCACTAAGGAAGTGCATCGCTTTCAAATCGCTAGACCTAGCAACCCAAGTAAAAGAAGGTCGCATTGCATCTTCAAATGGGGAGGATTATGGGAAGGAGCTCCTGCAGGAGACAATGCTGAAAACAGGCAAGTAGCCAGGGGGGTGCCCATGCCCATGCCCCTTCGCCCCCCCCCCCCCCCTCCCCCGAGAATCTCATTTTTGCTGACGCCTACTCTCCCCCCTTCACCCTCCCCCTCATACAACATTCTGTCATAGGTGCCCCCCCCCCCCCCCCCCCAAATCAAAATCCTGGCTACGTGCCTAGGCAAAAACTGTACACAATCTCGGGTGTCCCTCCGTAATTTTCTCTCGAGAACAAACGCAAACTCTTCTTGCCATTTTAAATGAGCTGAATATTGGAGTCTCCAGCGAAAGCAGCGCCGCGTGGCGGCAACGCCAAGCTCAGAAAAGGAGGTCGTTTCTGCCGTCTGCTATCGCTGCTTGGTTCTCGTAGGCAGCATAGAAACAAACATTGGTTCCAGTAACTTTTTTTATGCTTCCGCCGTGTCATTTTTACGCACTGACTAAAAGAAGGTTCCTACCGTCAAAAAACAATTACCGCATCTCCACGTGGGGAATGATGTTGATTGGGCCGAAGCGGCGTCTGCTCTGTTTTCATTCATGTCAGAAAGAGAATGTTTGGTATGGAACATGGTTATATATGCATTTGACCGCAGCGCCCTCTCGTCTATAAACGTTGAGCCAATGCATGCAAAGTTTAACGCGATTATATACGTATTTGACAGCAGCACCCTCTCCTGTATCGACGTAGAGCGGCAACATGCAACGTTTCATCCATGACATCCCCAGCTCTTGAGTTACTACCACATCTCAGAGCCCCCTACTCGTCCCGCAGTCGTGGCCGAGTGGTTAAGGCGATGGACTAGAAATCCATTGGGGTCTCCCCGCACAGGTTCGAATCCTGTCGACTGCGCAAACATTTTTTCTTTTTATGTGAGCATGGATGCCGGCCGGACAGACTGACGTCCATGCTCACATACAAGGCTGGACCCTAAGGAGCTTCGCCCCTAAAATCGCTTTGCTTTCATATATGACACACTGATCTTCAAGGGGTACTGAAACGAAATTTTAGCGCCCATATTTTTGCATAAATATGGGCTAGGGACAGGCATCACCTCGGAGATATCAATATCGCGCTGTAAAACACAGGAGAACTAATTTTAAACCTAATTAAACGATTTCAACTTCTCATCTGGTGAATGGTGGGAAGTTCTCGTGACATCACTTGTGGCATAGGAGCAGCGCCGTTCTGCGGAAATACGGCGTGCCGGCAGAATTAGCCTAGGCCTGAACGCGTTTGCAAAGCCTTGGCGGAGAAAGCCTAAGCGTAGTTGGCCACAGTGAGCTCGTTCTCGTTACGGCTCTATGCACGACAACACGCGAGCACGCTTCTGGCACGGCCGGTATTAGTTGCTGCGAGTTGCGAGCCGACGTTAAAAAAGACACGTTTCAACTACGAGAGTGTCAGCAAGAGCCACGCAAATACCTGTTCACACTCGGAGCAGACGCGCGCGTTTGATCGAAGTGCTGGATTCGTTGTTTTAGACCGCGTTTCGGTAAGCGCTTCGGGACCGATCTTTCACGATTGATAATCGATACTAACGTGACACTCGGCAAAGAAAGGTTGGACCGACATCGCGCAGCTCCCACGAACTGCTATAGCTCGAAAGTGACGTAGCGTCGTGTCAGAATAAAAATGGCATACTAATAACAAAGTGTACATACCGTGTTGCGAAGGTAATCCGTATGGCGTTTATTTGAGCTCTATCACACAAAACAAGGAGATAGAATCAATGAGAGTCCCTTTTCGACGACAGCGTTCGTCCCCGCTGCCTCGGAAAACAAAGAGATCGAGATGCCAAGGGGAAAAGATTGACCTCTGAAATTTAGTTCAGGGATCAAACTATTCATCCGGGAAGGGTCCACAAGGGTCGCGCGGCCATATTCCATTCAGCAGGCCAGCCGGTCGTGGGCAGACGGTCTTGGCCAAGAATCGCCGGAGCAACGGTGCGTCGAGTCGGTGTTGCTCTAGGCCTACTATCCGAGCTCGCTTGGTCGGTGGAATCCTGGCCGTTGTAGCTCTTCTCGGGTGTTTGTAAATCCAGCGTTCTTGTTCGTCGTGGTCTGTTCGGTCTGTTTCAAGTACTCCTTCCTTTTTTCTTGCTGGTTGAAGTCGGGACGCGCGAGAAGAGCACGTAGAAAAAAAAATGTCCGTGGGTCGTCGCGACCATGTAACTGAGCGACGCTGTCGGCCATGCGGCTTTGATCGGAAAAAATGCGTAAGGCAGCTTCGGAGCTGTCGTAACCTGCGCAAAAGTTACGACAATTTAGTTTCGAGAATACGGGTTTTCTTTCAAATTTGTCGTACGCACTTTTTTCGTCGTAAGTTCGCTTTGAGAATCCGGCCTCCGAGCTGGTTTTGTCAGTGCTGCCGTGGTTGCCGACTTCCCGTGGTGCAGCGTGCGTGCAGCCCTTGCACATCTCAAACGGCCAGGTTGTCACAGGTATGTATGTATGTATGTATTTTGTGGCGCATTCTCTTTGAAACGAGAGTCTACAATAGACACGCCCCCACGCCCCCCCCCCCCCCCAAAAAAAAAAAAGAAAAAGAAACAGTTTTAGAAAAGGAGTCGTTCCATCCCACAAGTTCACACGTGACTGGACCACCAAGCTTCAAGCCTCTGTTTGGAACACGTGATGCAGTTCTGTCCTTCTGTAAACCCGAGGGCCTGGTCGATGCTTGTGCCGACTCTTGGTGCAGGCACAAGTGCCGGACACTCGAGAAGCAAATGAGGAACTGTTTCTTCCGCATCAGCACATGCACTGCAGCGCGTGTCCGTCACGTTGGCGTCGTACTTCCGTCTGTAAAGTCGGGTGCGCAAGGCCCCACCTCGTGCCTCGATGAGGAGTCTGCTGCCAAGTGTATTCCCACAGAAGGTGATGGGGGCGATTTCGTTTTTAAAAGATGCGTAAAGGTGCATGCTCGTGTGTCTTTGCATCTCTTCCCTCCATCGTTGAGCCTCTATGGTCTTGATTTGCGATCGCACCTGGGTGACCCATTCTTTCTTAGATGTAGGCTCGGCGACCATAGCGAAAGCACCATACTTCGTACCAAGCCGGATGACACGTCGCCTCCATGTTGTGTGCACGTTTTGTAGGTGGATGTACACGAATACCCGTCTCGCCCAGCAATCTCCATCCATATGTCGCAGTCGGGCGTAATATTCCATCTTACTGCTGGCCTCCCGCGCCTCGAAAGTAGACCAGCCGAGATCTCCCTGAATCAGTTCATTTGCCACTCGTCCGTGACATCCCAGCGCCTGCCTTCCGATCTCCCTTTGGCGGCGTTCCAGGTGTTCACGAATTTCGCTGGGGACGCAGGTAACGGCATTGGCGAAAGTTAGTCCAGGAACTGCCACTGCTTTCCAAAGCTCCCGGGTGATGGCGTACCGATCAGAGCTCCAAAGACTTCTTCGACGGAGTACGTTTCGCTTTCGCAATGCTGACGCCTTGAGATTTGAGTAGTGTTCAGCCAGATAGTCCTCTGAACTGGTGAGTGTCACACCAAGGTATTTATACTTTGTGTCAACCGGAAGCACATTGCTCTGGATGGTAAGGGACCCAAGTCCTTCGCACTGTCCCGAGAACTGTACAACAGCCGACTTGCTGGCATTAAATTGAAGCTGGAGTCGATCCGCTGCCGCTTCACACGCCAACAACAGTAACCTTATATCTGGTACACTGTCGGCCATCAGAACAATATCGTCTGCGAAAGCGAGCCCGGGAAGTCGTCGTACTATTACATCCCCGTGTTGCTTGTGCTGCAAAGTAAACCCAACGCCAGTTTGTTCCAGTGTCCTCTCCATGCCGGATGTATATAGCATGTAGAGAACGGGAGACAACGGGCAGCCCTGACGTAGACCCCTGCGCACCGGAACGTCTGCAGATGTGGCACCGTTGAACGTTGACATCACGCTATTGCCATCATACAGTCGCTGAATGAGCCTGACCCAATCATCCGGCATGTTGAGCTGCCGAAACCTCCTGATTAGCGAAGAATGGGGGACACTGTCATAGGCCTTCGCAATGTCTAAAAAGCAACATATTAAATTTCTTTTTTCCTTTCGCGCGACCTCTATACACTGCGTCAGCGTGAACAAGTTATCATCTAGCCGACGATCTTTGCGGAAGCCGTTTTGCAATTCCGTGAGAGCACCATTACTTTCAGCCCAACACGAAATGCGCCAATTCAGGATGGTCGCAAACAACCTGTAGGCCACAGCCGTGACAGTAAGTGGTCGGTAATCTCTGAGATGTTGCTTGTTTCCGCCCTTTTTGGGGATAAATGTCACTCGACCACGCCTCCAATCGCTGGGAATTTGTTCATCTCCGCAGGCTATGCGACTAAACAGGTAAGCCAGTTGGTCTCGTGAATCTGGTCGCAAGTTCTTCAACACCTTAGCCGCTATTCCGTCTAAGCCCTGGGCGGTATTCCCGTTTAACCGCGCGAGTGCGCGGTCTAGATGCACTCGCCCCACTCGAGTGATACTGTCATCTATGGAGGTTGACAGTGGCACGTCTTCCATAGGCCGACTAGGATCCACGTTGTCCTCTGCAAGGACTTCCACGTGTGCAGTACCAAACATGCTGTAGAGCTGTTTCTCAAGTAGTTCTTCAATATTCTGAACTGGATATCCAGTGTCATGCTCAAGCAGTTCTGGGGCTCTGTCCTTGCAATCTAGAGACCCGATATATCTCCAGAATTTTTCTCCGGCATTTTTTCCGCCATCCCGGATATTTTTCATCACCTTGCAGTCATGTGCTTGTATTTTTGTTTCCACGATGTCCTGCGTTTGGGCCTTAAGTTTCCTGTATTCTTCCCATAATGCCAAAGTCACAGGCACCTTACCAAGAGTTTTCAATGCGTGTCTATGTTGGCGGTTAGCGGCTTGGCGTAACTGGATGGATCGTCTGATTTCATCATCCCACCACGGTACAAGCTTTCGGCTTCCTTTGGCGCCCTTCACGATGGCGTATTTAGCGATGACTAACCTAAGTTCAATCGCATACTCATCATAGGTGCAGGCGTCGACACGCCGAGTACTTTCGTCAAATGTCTTCGCGACAGCGTCTATGTCCTCCTCTCGTAGGTGTATCGTACTTTTTCGATGTGCAAGATACCGTGTTTTCTTAATTGCACCAAAGTGCAGAAAAATGCTGTTGTGGTCGCTACCAACACTCCACTTTCCCTCCTCATCAACGATCATTTTTTGAAGACGACTACCCAGCCTTTTGGAAGCGAGCGCATAGTCAATGCATGTTTGGAGGTCTCGCACTGTCCAGGTATACTGTCCCTCACAATCTTCACTTAAATTCAAAATTTCCAATTCGAAATCATCCGCCAGATGTCTCATCATCGTGCCGTTGTGGTCGTCCCGCGTGTCGAACTCAACCAGATGGCCGTTAAAGTCTCCCATTATAAGCACAGAGAGACCGCGATCTAAGTTATGTATATCTCGACGAATGCACTCAAGGATGGTGTTGTTCTCTTCTTCACGCTTGCTTCCCACAGAAACATAAATAATGCATACAGCAGTTGGTATGTTATCTATTTTACCCTGTACCCATATGTGTTCTCGGCAGTCTTCCGACAACCGAAGCCACCCTTGTTCACTACTTGGCCAAAGGACGCCTACGCCCCCACCTCTTCTCTCACCTTCAACTCGATTACACCCTGCCCAGCACCACGCTGTGTCTATGGGAGGTTCTTCCATATCACGCAAATGAGTTTCCGCTACGCCAAATAAAGAAACGCGTTGCATGTGCAGGGCCGTATATAATTCATGCCATTTTCGCTGACGTCTTCCGCCATTCATATTTAAGAAGCCTACCACAACACTTCTCTGCTTCCGGCGCTGTACTTTTGATCTCGTCCGATTCAGAGCGTAGACGTGATCAACTACATTATGCGCTCCGGCTCCACTCTTTCCTATAACTTCTGACACTGCTGAGCCTCGATCTGTTGGCACACCACGCGGTGTGCTAAATCTATCAGCTCCAGCGTAGGGGACGCAGGAGGGTGACGAAGAAAGTCTCCGGCAACCCAGTTGTGTGGAAGTTGGTTTGCAACTGTGGAAAATATGTTGGCCTGGTCGGGTGCTCTCGGGTGTGGCAAATGGGGAGCTGCTGAGGAGTGTCGGGCATCCCTGGCCAACAGGTTGTTTGGTGGGCTGTTCCACGCAGCAGGTAAGCTGTATCCGTGCTGGGCTTCTCTGCTTGGTTGCATTGTGGAGACTCGACCTTGCTGGTGTCCCGTCCATGCTGTAACTGCGGGGGGTGTCCGCATCTCGAGACCTACCAATGGTGGATACTCTTTCAGGTATTCTGAAGAAAGCTCTGCCCCGATCCCCTGCGGTACTTGTCTGTGTCCGGATTCCTTTGTCATCTTGACTGGTCCCTTGTTGAGCCACTGGACGTGGGGTGTTCCACGAACAAATTCTCGATGTTGGTATTTCCAATTCGGCACACGTGGCGCTTGGGCCTGGCTGTCGTGTTGCTTCGTCTCTATTGTTCGTTCCTCTCTGGGTCCCAGTCGACGCCGGAGTCCTAAAAAACGGCTTGTCACGCTCCCTAGTCGGTGGGTCATTGTTTGTACTGCTAGGGGCCTATAGTGTAGGCCGTCTTTCTCGAAAGCATTTGTTACTTCTAGGTCTCGGGTACAGTCTATAAACCGAGCTTTTATACTTTTGCAGAGGGTCTTTAACTTGGCATTAAGCAGCATGGTCTCAGCTTGAAGTTTCTTTCCCCTGCCGCGGATTTCTGGAACTGAGCAGATGCATAGAGCGGCCCTGCGTTTCGTCCACCTCGTCCGCAAGCTCTCTATTATATCATCTGGATGATCGCCCTGTAAAAGGTTGTTGACACCCACGTGAAGGATGTACATACGGGGAACCTGCCTCGCCCGCTCTTCGTATATATCAATCAATTCATGAATATGTTCTAGCGTAGCCTTTCTGTTCAGTATAATCTCTAAACTTCGGTGGTCTCCGACCTCCTCACAAAGAGCCCGCGCAAAACGTCCGACATTGCTGTCGCCGGCGACGATTACTTCCCGTTGTATCCCCGAAGGAGGTCGGATTTCTTCAACTGGGTCGTGAGAAGTTACTCTAGAATCACGCGTTATGATACTATCCAAGACTGCACTTGACTTCTGCGATTGGATAGGCTCGCCCACGTTATCTTCAGATACATGAGCTTGTCCTGATTCTGTACTGGCTACGTAGGGCTTACTCTGTGTCGGGTTGATCACGTCGGTGGGCACTGCAGCCTGTGTCCCACTTTGGGAAGCATCTCCGCAGATAATTATCTCTCGTTGTATCCCCGGCGGCGGTCTTATCTGCTCTTTTTTATTTGTCGGCTGTATGCTGTCCATTCTATTCTCTGTGATATCGGGGACATGTTTTTCCGGGCCGAACTTGACCGTCGACGCGCCACCAAGTGGCAACGCTCGTAACCACAACATTCACGCCGTAGCCTTTCCCGTCTGGCACAAGTGACGTCACAAATGCGCCAAATATCCCAAGACGCATCGGGCTCTCCGATGGCTGATTTTCGAGCGCGCGCCCAATCGGGCCCCTCAGGGTGAAAAATATAGCCATCCGTTCAAAATACAAACGCGCGATTATGAATTATGGATATCATTGATCATATTAAACCTATTTCTGACCATAATAGGTGTATTTCAAGTTTCGCTTCAGTATCTCTTTAAGCTGCAGCAGGCACGTAGCCGGGGGGGGGGGGGGGGGGGGGGGGGGCATAAGGCTTAAGCCCCACCCCCCCCCCCCTCCAAATTTCTATTTTGCTGGGACCTCCTCTCCCCCTCATACAGAAATTTGTCATAGGCAGCCCCCCCCCCCCCCCAGAAACAAAATCCTGACTACGTGCCTGCGCTGCAGTGGTCAGCGTGCTGAACGACAAAAACGACCTCCTTTCGTCCACCACTTTGCCTGACCAGCGCACCCCCTATAGTTCGCTGGAGTCGCGAATAGCTCAGCTGCTCGGTGAGGGCGGCCCCCGCTATGGCCTTGCGCATCGGAGGTAGTTCCTAGAGTAAGTTGTAAGCAGGAACGGCGTCAAGAGCTCCAAGTGCTGGTACCGCAGAAAAAGTAGCTCCTACCTCAGCGCTGCTCCTGCTTGCACCGGAACCTCACGTCCTTGTGGTCCAACCATGATATAAGTAGCGGTAGTGTCTTGAAACCAGTTGGAAACAATCTTGCTCACCATGGCGTGTGCAGTATAGTTCCCTCTGTTCTAGAATGGCGAGGCCCAGAACTCTCAGTGCTTTCTTGCATCCTGTAACTTCTTGCAGAGCATTAAAGACAGTGGTTAAGATCTTCATGCTCATCAGAAAGGCCTCCGTACGCGAAACACAGGCCAGATAATGTGATTACAAAGTTCGGCTCGCGCCGGAAACGGAGGTTTAACTTTGAGATGTGACACAACATGGTGCCATCTTAGCGAAGGACTTGATGTGCATTAGCATGAATGTTGGCACATCGGCTTAGTTCTGAGAATAATTAAAGTCGACGCACTCAAGTCACATTTATGTAAACGTGGCAAACCTGGACGAGATAAACGGGAATTGAAGGTAACAATACTAGGCAGGAGACTGAGGGAGAGGGGGAAATGAGACAGCGTGGGGACATCAGAATGCCGAGCTTTGGATGGAAGGATTGGTGAGTAGATCTAAACCTAGCTGCCTTTGTCTTCATTGCACTCGTCAAACAAGTTAGAATGCGGAACACCAGCATATCTGGCGTTTTGCTCTTGCATCAGCATGTGTTCGACACATGTAGTGCAGACCAAGGCACCTGGCGTTAGGTCTACCCACTAATCATTCCAACCAGAGCTCAGCGTCCTGACGTCCTCGTACACTCTTGTCTCTTCCTCTCTCTCAGTTGCTTGGCGCATTTGACATACTGAAACCCGTGACAGGTAAAGGACAGACACAACTTCGCTATTCAGCAAATCGCCCCAGGCCACAAGTATACTATAAGTTGATTGCAAGCTAAGAAAAAACCGGAAATGCCTCTCAGAGGAAACTGTATTCCTACGCCGAGAAACGCCAGCCAATCGTTTTCATGACGTCACGATTCCGTGGACCAATCGCGATCCTTTTGAAAAAAAAAAGCTCAACATGGCTGCTGGCCTTAGCAACGCGACGCTAGTTTCTCGTGACAATTATTCTGCTTTTTTGCACCGTGTTTTACGTGCCCGAGGTTACGCCACGAAATCTTAATGGTATCGGCTTGCGTTTGCAGCAGTTTTTGCGCGACAACGTGAGAATCCAGCGACGCTATCGCCAACGAAAATTTCGAAGCGGGCGCGAGGCTTAGCACTGCTGAGAGGTGAGAAGCTACGCCGGACGTCGTCTGCTTCGTTGGATTTCTGTCGCCTCTGCCCCACGTTGCTACTCAACATAGTACCGGCACCGCTGCTTCAATTCGCTGTGGTTTCCGCGGGTGAGCTGAGATTGCCGTGCACCTCAGTGGGATCCATGACGGAAGACAAAGAGAGCGGGGCGTAGGGTGCCTACATGTCTGTCTGTCTCAGGGTGAAGACATTCATTGTTGCACTGAATGTTCAGCACGTGACGCTCTCGCGCACTCGTTGCGTGACCTGGGCGCTAAAATGGCATCTATGCATTAGCCAAAGCTACGCGCTCGAGCTGATTGACACCGGATTGCGCGTACTTCAAAATGCATAAAAAAAAAACGATTGGGCGTAAAAGTGGCTGAGATGTCACCACTCAAGCAAAAGCGCGCGTTTGTATGAAGGCACTCTGGCGGGGCGCGGTGGTGGTGTCGATGACTTGGGAGGGTGCCGATTTGTCAAAACCCGAAAAGTATAATTATTCTTGTTTTCTATTAATCCAACAAAATAAAGGCACACATTTCGTGCGCAAAGCCCACAAAACTAAGTAAATCACTCAATATTTATTATTTGCAGGAACTATAAGTGCTTTGTTATTTATAATTTTGGCGAGAGAAAGGTTGGTTTCGTTTTCGCCGCTTTCCCTCAATCGAAGGCGCTGGAAGACGGTATGTTAGACAGTATCTTGGACAGAAAATGAATTGGGAAGACGGTACATTGGACATGACTTTCTTTACTAAACAGCTATTTCGTTGACAAAAACGTATTCTAACTTATTTAAACGTCCTGAATGAATTAAATAAATATTGTAGTAGTTTAAGACACGTTTACTGGAGGAAGAAAAAGCAACGTTGCTAGCGAACTACTTTCTCGACGGCGGAGGCACTTCAGATGGGCGCAATGCGCTTGTGGGTGGAGCTAAAAGATTGTTCTTAGGTTGCATCCGACTATAGTAGCCCCTTCTCTTGGCAAATAGCACGCGCTCGCCGGACGGATTCTTGTGCCGCTGGTAAATCTGGGCCGGCTTGCTAGAACAGCGTCTCAGCTGAGACTGGGTGAAAGAAAGCACTGCAAAGGCTGAGGCGCGCGAGCGTCTTGAGACGCAATTTGAGCAGGGGCGGATTTATGGGTCAGGCCTGGGGGGGGGGGGGGCGGTAGGCCTTCGGCCCGGGGGGGGGGGGCGGGGGGGCGGGGGGGCGGGGGGGGAGTTTGCTGAGATATGACACGGTCGAAACGTTGCCCAGGTCTATTTTGTTGACCAAATATTTGCTATGTCATCAAAAACTAAACTTTTGGCGAGTGTATATCAATGATTTTATTTTAAAAAAAGAAAAGTTGACCTTGGGGAGCTCAGGGGGGGCGGTCGCCCCCCCCCCCCCCCTAAATCCGCCCCTGAGTTTGAGTCCCGCTCAGCTCATGCGCTGGCTTTGGCAGTGCTTTCTTTCACCCAGTCTCAGCTGAGACGCTGCTTCTAGCAAGCCGGCCCTGGAGCCCGTACAGCGCTCGCCGAGCGGTCGCGTTTTCAGACCACGTTATTCGTAGCGGGAGCTCGCGCTGCCACTTCGATGCATATTCTGAAGCGCGCGCCCGGAGCAGTAGAGGGCCTCTGAAAACGCACCAACCGATCCGCGGGAAATTGCGAAGCGCGTCGAGCGAGCCGCATAAGTTCTCTGCGCTGCCTTTTTCGGAGAAGTTTAATCTGAAGTCACTCGCAACATTTCAGTTTCATTATTTGTGTTGGCGATGTTGTGGCAGTCACGAAAGTGACTGTGCCAGTGCCACTTCGCAATAGAAAGTTCCGTGGATATCTCAGGGATGCGGTGCTGTTACAAGCGCCGTTACGAGCGTCGAAGGAAGGCGATGCGATACAAGGCGGTGCCGTCGCTCAACCACGAAGACGAGTCCGAGTGCGAAACAAGCGCTCGCTATTTGCCAGGGAAAGGGGCGATAGGTTAAAGCATAGCTTAGCAAGCCCACGGCAACAGTGGAACACTTCGTTCTGAACTAAGAAAAGAGTTGCCCTTACCGGACGTTTCAACTTTCCGTAGCCCTCCCGCTGTCAGCCAACGGTCACTGACTAGACGCGGCGTCTCCCAGACACCGTTTGACACTCTTGAACAAAGAAGAAACACCCATAACTGAGGTTGTTAAAAGTAAAAAATAAGCGCGAACGTCGGAGCAACCACTTAGAGCACTATATAGCTCCTAGTGTTTTGCCGACAACATGGCCGACAGAGCAGCTCGGCGCGAGTCACGTGGTACTCGGGGTTCCAGGAGGCACGCCGCCCGCCCTAAGGGAGAATACATGGAGATCGACGCAACACGGCTGATTAAAAAATAAACGGCGAGTTCACACTTTTCAAAACTAGTCTGTCGTGAAGTTAGTAAAGCACTAAACACTTTATCAAAGTTTTAATAATATCGGATGCGTGTGCAAATTTTGAGAAGGCAATTTCCAAGGCAATGGCGTTTGAAGCAGACGATTCTTGCTCGCAGCGGAGATGGGCTTTTTGGGTTGGCTGGAGCGGGTCACGTGAACGCTGTGACGTCGCCGCGTCGTCTGCTGCATGATGCCGCTCATGCAATTTTTAAAAAAAAATTACGTCCTTATTTGGCACACAACTCAGCGCAAATTATTCTAAAATGTCCCTTTATTATGTCAAGAATTATTGTCGTTCCGAACATCTCCACAATATTGAAGAAACAACGATTTTCTCACGTTCCCCATGCATTTCTGACCGGAGTTGGAACCTCCGGGCGTTCGCCGCTAGTCGCCGAGAGACGGCGTTCTAGATTGCGCTACTCTGCTCCGAAGGAGCTATATAGTGCTCCAGCTTATACATACTAACTATCAGACCAATCTCAATGACAATTGCTGGATCGCGCTTCCCGCTCCCGCAAGTGAAGCCACCGGACTTCACTCGCTTGGGATACAATTTGCGGTTTTGCTAGCCTTTTGCTGCGGTTTTCCAGCGTGCTTAGACACGTTTTCTACTCGTTCGTCGTCATTCGCCGAAGAAGTTTTTTAAGACTCTGTGTATTGTTGAGGGGGTAAACATACTCTAGAATTTACCTCGTTTGTTTCAAGAACCTCTTCAGCTTCCTTCTAAAGGGCCCCAAAGCGAAAAAATAAATATTTTTTTTAAAACAATCTTTAAACACCCGTGTAAAAGAACAATTACACGAAAATATTTTTTATAGCAATATTGAAGGCGAGAGATTTATTTGAAATTATGCGCGCAAAGTCCATGATGTAGATGGTTGAGCGTGCTAGTTATTAGTTTACGATAAGGAGAGAGGGACATTTAAAACAAACAGACAAGACAGGCTTTCGACTTTCACTCACTCCACCTCAACGTGAAGGCGAAGCCGATCCACCCCTCCACGGGCCCGAAATGCCGAGAGAAAAAACAAGTGGAAAGGAGGTGACTAACAACTAAATCGCGTCTCGCGCCGTCAATCTTGCTGTAAAAAATGTGTTATTCGCGTAGAATTAATTTCTTGAAACGCATGTCCCAACCAGCCTGTTTAAAAACATTTTTTTTTTATTTTCATAGGTGATACTGTACCGAAATTTGAATTTCGCAAAATAAGGCCGTAGAAGCGTTAAAAGGGATGCTACGAACTCCAAAACTTCACTCATACACCGGTATCTCATACAGATGGCCGTACTTTTGGAAAAGAAGGGCGCGATGAAGCGAGGGCCATCACGTCACGATCCTCCTGGAACAGTTAAGAACGAGGGGAAGTGGCCTCGCTTCTCTCCTCCTCGCTTCGGTTCACCAGCTAAGCGAAACGAAGCGAGGAGGAGAGGGGATGAGCATCGTCACGTGACTCGTCTCGCCGACGTCGTCGGCCGTGTTAAATCGCGCGCTTCTTTTTTCAGAAACACGGTGATTCGTTAGAGATATCGCTCTATGAGTGATGTTTTTAGGTTTTGCAGCATGTCGCCTATCAGTCCAGCCTTGTTTTGTGAGCTGCAAATTTCGGTTCAGTATCCCTTTAAACAAAAACTGCGTTGGAATGAGAGCTCGTCCTGCTTGCAAAATATTTGTGGTACTTCAAACGTGAGCAGTAAAACACTGAAAACGAGATAAAAATAAAACAACTAAAATCGGATACTAATGCTAATGTACACTCAAAATAAACGTATTAACGAAGGCTCTAGCTAAGGTGGTAAAGACAAGAACTGCAAAGTCTACGGTGGTTTTCACCCTTCCAGTTTTTTATATCATGGTATAAAAATACTTTTATTTTTTACCAGTAAATTTATTTCAGCAGCGTTCCTTCCGTCTGAAGAATGCAGAGTGCACAACTGCCACTTCGTTCATAACATCTGATGCCCTTTAGGTTTCCTTGTTTGTTTTCACATTCGTCACCAGAATATACATGGCATCCAGTGACGTCATATCAGCAGCCATTCTGGCGGCCTTGCTGTGAGTGCGTAGCTTTTGAAGCAGATATATCGCACCTTCGCATTTGTTTTCTCGGCAAGAAGTTGGAATGACCACCACAGGGTCTGGTGACGTCATGTGCCAGTCACGTATACATTAGTTACAAACGCGGGTTCATTCATTGATCTCTTATTTGAACCACAGTATTTGGACCTGGAAACTAGTCCCACCCACAGTTGCCACTATATTTTATTGAAAATATAAGAAAGCCGAATTTGTACTTTTTACGGAATGAAAATTTTCTACATTTTGCCGGTGTTCAAATGTTTTTCCTTGACCCTTAGAGCTAGATATTTTTTTCTTTCTAGCCACGAGACAAGATGTCCAATGAGACTTTCGAAAACACATGTCCCTCAAGGTCAATGAAGTGAGATTCGTGACAACAATGAACACTTGTTTGAACCTTGCTCTTTCCTTTCGTTTTTTTACCCTGGGAGGCAGGACAGTAAGGTTGAAAGCAATGACGCGCGAAAGTAACGCGCGACCTTTTTTTTTATAACGATCCCTCACTTCACTGGCTTGGGAGCTTTGACAATTTAACTTCCTGAGTATTGGTAAATTAAATTATTTGTTTCATTTTTGTAATGTGCATGCATCTGGTTACTTTACCTTCTTCAGTTTGGCAACATTATACTGCTACAAGTTAAGATATTTGTATCTTTTTGCCAGATCTGTGTTCGCTTTTCTAATTTTATATAAACGATGTGCAGGGTGTTAAAAAACGTTTACAGGGTTGTTTTTATTTTTTGCCTCAAAAATGAACCATCTATTGGCGAACGCTAACTCTTGGCGAAAATGTAGCGCTAGTGTTCCCGACCAGATGCCAAATATTCAGCACTAACTGTTATTTTACGCAAAAGCTAAAAGTGATTTTTTGAAATGTTCAACGGGACAATGGCGGCCGACAGTGCTCTTGACTACACGGAGCTCTATGACTCCAGTTACCGAAAACGGACAAAAAAGGGGCCCAATATTCTCCCTGAAATTATGAGAAAATTACTTGTAACTTTTAAATGAGATACCGCGGTTAGCGGTGCGTAAGTGTCTCCTTCTTTTGTGTGTGTGTTGACTTGTGTGACTGTTTTGTAGGTGCGCTGTTCCCCATGTACATCATTAGTACTTCAACTTTTGCAATGGGTTCGGACCGTTAGCGCCACATTTGGGTGGGGAATGCGTGTTCGACGATGAATTGTTAATTTTTGCGGTAAGCAAAACACTGCAATTGTGTGTGCGTGTGTGTCTGGGGGGGGGGGGGGGGGGAGGTACGGAGCACATGTGCAGCTGTGGCTTTCAGGCGAGAGTCCCACACTCTAAAAAAAAGGGGGTGTAGGCGTTACACCCCTTGTCACATATACGACACCCCAAAACTTCAGTTGGATGTACAGCGCACTGACGTTGTACCGACGCTACCAAATTTCACGAGCCGCTTGATAACCGAGTTGTACAACTCATTAAAATAGTTAATGTAAGTGTGACTGACTGCAAAAAATGTTATCGGGGTTTTCTAGGCTCAACTGCGAAACCTGTGTGTTTTTTTCCTGTAGACTTTGATACGTACTTTAGCTGTTGAATAGCTTATATCGCACCGTCATCAACCCTCTCGAAAAAGTCGGGGCAGTCAGTTCAACGTCAGCGCGCTGTACGTCCAACTGAAGTTTTGGGGTGTCGTATATGTGACAAGGGGTGTAACGCCTACACCCTCCTTTTTTAGAGTGCAGTATTGCTAAAATATAAAAATAGATTAAACAAATTGTGACACGAGCGATGGCAACCTTGATCCCAGGCTTGGCGCGATCAACTTCCCATCCTGCTTCAATGCTATCACATCGGATGTGCTAGATTCTACTAAGGTCGCAGCCGGTCACAGTGGCACTGAACGCCACATGTGCTACAGTTGTGGACTAAACTAACAAAGCTGCAGGAGTGTGCGGTGAGGGACTACGTGAGTGCGCGTGGGCGAAGAGAAGAAGCTCCCCCCCCCCCCCCCCCCCCCCGCCCCCAAGCCCTCGCCCCAGCTGCTGTCGGTAGGATACAGAATGTTGTCGCCAGGATATAGGTTAAAGGAACACTGACACGGTGTTTAGGCTCGCCGAGTTTTTTATTTGAACATGACCTATAAGAGTTCAACTACCCAGAACTTAATTTTCTGCTCGAAATTCGTTTTCTTTCCACCCGAAAACAGCCGGTCGTGAATTGGCCGGTTTCTGTCGCGCTCACTCTCTTTTTCATGCTCACGTAGCGTTCAGACTGTGTACCATTTATAATCAAAGTCGCGAGTCAACTAAGGCGCATGTCCGATATTAAAAATAGAAAATAATATGAACGCTATTTTAGTGGCCTCCAAAAAACTGCAAATACGTTGATCGAAAAAAAAAAATGTTGCACAGATGACAGGAAGTACATGTCTACGTCATTCTCAATATGGTGACGTACCGCGGGCTGGACGACGTGACGGCGGCGCATGACGGACCAACATTGCGACGGACGCCGGGCCGCTACTTCGGAACTGTCGACCGTGGTACCGGGGAATCGATCTTCAAGCGCAGAACATCGGGCGGAAGGGACAGAAGTGCGAAACAATCGCACGACAAACGGTGCACGCCAGTTCGTCGTATCGTCGTCTGCTGTCACACGCCAAAGAGTCGAAAAAAAAAAAAACACGCTGTCGGGTGTAGCCACATGACTTCCGACCATGAGTCTCCGTGCTCGTGTTTCGGTCTTGGTTTCAAGCAGTAGAGTTTTCTTTTTTTGCTTTATTAAATTTATACGTGGCTCTGCAGTAAAACATTAATTGGGCTGTCTTCTGACACCAGTATAAATCGTCTGGCAAAATAATAACAAAAAGATTTGGGGGTGTTAGTGTCGTTTTAGTAGACGCTTTTCAAAATTCCATCAAGGAACATAGGCGGTCAGCATTGCTTGCTCCCAAAGCTCGTGATTGGATCCGAGTTCTCACCGATCGCTCGTGTCCAATACATGCTCAGGGTATGTGAGCAAGCAATGGCGAGCAAGCACTGAAAACATGAAGCCTTACACTTAGCTGGGAAAACTGAAGGCATGTTGTTTTGCTTCCAAATCAAGAGCAGTAATAAAGAATAGTCTGGTTCGTCCGAAAAAAAAAAAAACGACTTATTTCTTTCTTTGCATGCTGAAATAAAATACCGGGGGCTAGGGAGGAGAGAAAGCCTTGTTTTTTCTGGCCAACGTAAATGAACTAAGTATTGCAGAAAGCTAAAAATAGGTGATATTGTGTCCGAATTTGTGGTTATAGAAAGCGAAAAATTGACAATCTTATTAGGTTCTCTGGATCAAAAGATTATTAAAATAGCAAATTTTTCTATGTTCCAACGTTGATTTAAGCAGATTTGTGTAAAACAAAACAAAAACCAATGTGGGAACGTTTCACATTTACTTCAGTAAAACAGACGTGTCAACGAGAAAGACAATTTTGAATTCTTTTTAAGCGTGTGTTACTGAAATGAATGCCGCAGGCTCCCACAATGCCTGTTTTGACGATATTAGGCTTAGGTGGATGATTGGCTCATGGATAAATTTTGTTTTTCTCCTTTATCTTTTGATTGAGGTAGCTTTATCTTCTCAAAACGTTCGCGTTCTCCCCTCGCCGTTAGCTTAACATTTCCGGGACACAAGAAACGTCGAGACGTAAAACGTTAAGTTGTTGATGATGAAGAGGTAGACACATCGCACTTAAGCGCACCGTTGATGTGGTCAAATTTGGCAGTAAATAACTTAAGCAATATTTATAGCATCAATGTACTGGTGCATTTACGTCGTCTTAATATCTTTTTTTGTTATTTGCGTTACGTGTATTTTGTAAAAACTCCCAATCATGGCACTTTCGCGAAGCGCATGTGCACTTATGCAGATCTACGGCGCGCGTACCTGCTATTGCCCAAGTATCTATGACCGACACTATTTTATGTTCCAAGTAAGTTTTCTCCGGAAAGGTATTTGTGGATTCATTTATACTACAGATTAGGCAATGTGAAAAGAAGCATGTCGAATTAATATGAAGAACTCATCAGTTTTCCTACGCCACCGCAGCCGAAATGCACAAAAGAAACTTATTTTTTTTGTTTGTTTTTTTTGCACGTGTAACGATTACGCTGGACCACGGCCGGACTGGAAGAGAGAGCGCGCGCTTCCAGTCCGGCCGTGGCTGAACATAACCTCCTGTGCGCGGAAGCTCTGCGCGCGTGGAGCACGAGTCGGCAGGAGCTGCCTCGTGCACTGCCTCCTGTCTCCTGCGAACTAGCCCCGAGAGCGAACACAAGCGTCGCTGTGGTCGGCCTTCCACGATTGGCCGAACGCTGACTATGACGTAAGAAAGGGGATTATCAACGACGGAAATAAGAGGAATGAAAGAACTTTAATTTTGACGGTGTTGGCAGTGTTCCTTTAAGAGCGCAATGATTTCAAGCTTCCACCATGCTATTTACAAACACCATCGAACTTGTTGTTTGCAAGGTAATGACGTAACAAGGGGGAACCATAAGAGGGCGCCACCACAACTTCTCGCCGCTAATAACGGCGTCACGCAAGGGTCGAACACTTGGTGAGATTGGTTTATTAAAATTGTAATGCCGACCAGCCAGCACTCTGTACTGTCTTATTTGCAATCACTGTACCGATTTTTTCAAGCATCACGCGTCATGTGCATCATGATGTAACACCCGAGAATGTGGCGCGGGAAAATGAATACTATACACATTCAAACTATTTTACAAGTACCCCGTCATGTGCCTTTGTTTGAACAAAATATTTCGTCTCGTGATACGAAGCCACATGGGAACGCAATATATAAATCCGTTCTTTTATCATGTTCCTACATGAGTAGGACTATCGTTTGTATTACTTCATAACAAGAATTCAAGATAATAAAAATAGTTGACTAAAATTCGCATCTTTACATGTCATTGGAAGGCTAAATAAGTTAGAAACCTGAGCAACAGCACGTGTATTGCATCTCATGGCCTTTAAATACCTCAACATGACTTCAAACATAAACAAGATCCCATTTGATATAACTTTAAGGCATTTGATATTGAGAGGAAGAATCACGACACTTTTATTCGTTAAAATACGCATGCCACGAGTTAAACAGAGCAGGACCGGGCAAAGCGAAATATCTCGCACGAAGGGAAGTACAGTTTCATGAGCTAAGTCATACTTTACGGGCCGCAAGAACAAAAAGGAATTCATCAACAGTTTCCAGAACCTTTTTAAATCCTCTGGTAAGGAACACCTTCATCTCAAAGCCGGCGTCTGTCACGGCTTCCCTCAGCACATCTTCTGTGACATTTGCGTGAGCAAAGTCCACTGTTCCCACGGGATAGCTCTTTACACGTCCCGCGCCCACAAGGATAAGAAGGCCACCGGGTTTCGCCAGTGTTCCCACGTTGCAGACCACTCTGCGGAAAGATTCGTGGTCCGCCGTGGCCGATTCCAGGCATCCCGAGGAAACAATGACATCGAAGGTTTCCCTGTGTTCCTCAGGGAGCACTCCGGGCTTGAGTACATCGCAGGGAACCACTTTACGGATGGCCAAGCGCGTGCGCTCAAGTATTTCCAGCGCTCCCTTTTTGACGTCGCTGAAAAGCAGAACGAAGTGCATGTTGCTTTTATGCAGGTATTATTGCTGACATTGTGTAGAGATATGTGTCTTGGGGTTTGGGGGTTACTTTTTAAAGCTGTCCCTCAGACATGCGACGTGTGTAGCTAGGAGTAGGTGGATCGAAAGCTTTCACTGCAGACCCCAAGGGTCCTGGGCTCAATAGACCTGTCACTAAATTATCCAAACATCAAGGAGAATGCTGGAAAGGTAATTCTACGCGCCGTACGCGCTCGCCTTCTCGTATAAAATATTCGAAGTAAATAATTAAATAAAGGCTTTCACGAACTCTCAAGAAAGATGAAATTTGTTTAAGGCTTTTGTTTTAGAACAGTAAGTACTGCAGACACCAGCACGTGCAGCGCATGTTATTACACGCAGCATGCTCCTTGGTGCTTGGGTAATTCGGCAAAAGGCATGTCGCCACCTTCGCTCAGTTTCTTCTTCATGACGACAACCAAAAAAAAAATGGCAAACCGAACAAAACTGCAAAACACTGAACATGTCTTTTTTTTTTTTACAGCAGAACGTTTTGAGTGTTTTAACTTTAGTGGTTTCTACAGTTTTCCAACAACGTCATGACAGCCCAGAATACGGAGATGCACGATGGCTCCTGGCGAACTCACAAAACGCAAACCGAGAGGTTCACATGGCAAAACACGAAGCAGCCTGCTAGCTATATCCAGTCATATGATATGCCTTAATATAGCTAGCAGGCTGCTTTGCCATGTGAACCTCTCGGATGGCGTTTTGTGAGTTCCCTATCATAAATGTCAACTTTACAAAGATTAGTTTGACTAAACAACATAAAGGGGGGGGGGGGGGCACCAGAATGGTGGCGATACTAGCAGGGAGAGAAGATGCAAACAGTGTAACTCTACTCATCCGTAAAATATCCAAGTACGTTAAAGGGGCACTGACACCCCCAAATGCATTCTTTTTTGAAATTTAACAAACAAATGTACATAAAGCTTAGACATCACCCCCAAAAATATGAAGCTTGAAGACAGCGTATTTGCAGGAGAAAAAATATTAATTTAAAATGGTGAATTTGAAATTCCCGCACTCCTCGGTGACGTCAAGAGAGGTTTAACCCATTATTTGCGTTTTTTTTCTTTTCTTTTTTGCTGCTTCCAGCTTCAAAACGAA
Source organism: Ixodes persulcatus (assembly GCA_013358835.2). Lineage (NCBI taxonomy): Eukaryota > Metazoa > Arthropoda > Arachnida > Ixodida > Ixodidae > Ixodes > Ixodes persulcatus. The sequence continues at coordinate 674,496 of JABSTQ010010047.1, read as the reverse complement.
TGAAGCGGTGAAGAAGGCGTGGTTGGAGCGAATTTCTGCAGGACAAACTGCTCGGGGCATGAAACGCGATCTTACTATTCTAAATTGTCGCGGCGCCACAGATTTTAAGGAGGCGAAACAACCGACGACTCGGTGACGTCCTCATCGGGATTTTTTGGCTCTCGATCAGACATCTCGTACGGTACCCGAACCAACCTCTGCGAACCTTCAACTAATTCCTTCTCAAAGTTCGAAAAGGCGTTTGGTACCAAAAAAAGTCACCTGATATTTTGAGCCGTCGCCAACATCGCGCTCGCTTGCATCACTACTATAGAATGGCACTATTTTTAAGAGATCAAAGCAAACAAGGCAGATAGACTACAGGAGACGACGCCTACGCGTTGACGTCACAGCGGAGCCATTCCGGAATTTCATTTTGACATTTCGAATCCAAAGTCGTCGTGCGCAATTCACGTTCGTATAAAATATGTTTTATTCGCGCCATTATTAAATGTTATAAAAATGCAACTTTTGCAAACTCCATATTTCTGCATATTCAACCATTGGTGACGTCGCGGCACATGATCAGAAAAACGATTTCAGGGAAGCGTTTAAGGCAGTGCAAATACAAATTTGTGTGTGTCAGTGTTCCTTTGAGGTCGTCAAATTCGACGATAGACTATTCCTAGGAAGTAGGAAGCCTGAACATTGGAACTTAGCAGGGTATTTCACTCGAGTTCTCTGCTCCATGTCATCTTACAACTGAGGGTTTGGCTAAGCGAGCGTAAGCGAGTCGGAGTAACTCGTTATTAGTAACGAGTTACTTCTACTCAGTTACTTTTTTGGGTAACGAGTAACGTATTTAGTTACTTTCCGGAAAAGGAACGAGTAACATGCTTAGTTACTTGTAAGGCCAAGTAACGAGTAACGGAATTTCGTTAATTTTGAGGAGTAACGTGCACAACAACTTCTAAAACAGCCTCACTTTAACTCTAACCCGAGTATGCGCCTATTGCGAAAAAAGCAGATGGGCAACCCGAGAAACAACTAAACCGTATGACAGTAGAGCAACGTTTATCGCTGAACACGTCAGTCGAACTCTACAGCTGGGAACGTCCTTCACCCAGAGAACACAAGAAGGTTTGATGGTTGAACCTTCTAGAATCGTGTACACACCGAATGTAAACGCGGTGGTTGCCAACGCGGGAAGGCACAAAACCCATTGTCAACTCGGAACTTTAGAAACAGAGATAACAAAAGAGAGCGGGAAATTCCAGATTCACCAGCTTTTCCTGAAGCACAACACTGCCGTTTCTTCGAGCGCGTCAGAAGAACCATTTTCAGCGTCGCCGAAGATGTATTCTGTGTGAAGGGGTAAAATACCTTTTGAGATGTAGTAACGAGTAACGTATGGAGCTAGTTGTATGAGTGAGAAACGAGTAACGGTATTTACTTACTATTTTTGGTAACGTATACATGTCTGATAGAGATGGGTTGATGTTTTCTTGGAGATTGGAAGGTCTGCCTTAAAGCGGCTGTGTCTTACCAAACTCATCTTACACGCAGGGCGACGTGTGTGGCCCAAACTTTATGGTTATTGGGAAAGTTTTTTTTTTTTTTCTAAGGACTCACCGGATGTCGAGTTTGAAGAGGAATTGCTACTAAAAGCCAGGCTTTATTTGTTAGATCGAACCCGGTACTTTCTCCCTACGAAGCTGGCAACGTGACCTCAAATATAACACCATTCATGGGTATTACCGCATTCTGAAAGCAGCTACATAGCAGAGTATGGTGAAGACACTTTGGTACCATATAACAAGACAATCGAGACTGCCTCACTTAGAAACGGTTTTAGAATTATCCCAATTCGATAAGTTTTCAGCTCCAGGTGGGTGAAGTGGCTTTAGTGATAATCGAAGATGACCCAAAGAAGGAACTAGGTCGAATAAACGAAAACTGATTAATATGCGCTTATGGGGCAATGATTTATAGACCCCAACATACCCATAACCTTCCAAGGCAGCAATCATCTCAGCACGGAAGGTCCAGTCGATGGCATCTTCGTCCTTCTTGAGCCACTTGTTGAGTTCGAGCCTGTTGCTTTCGACTAAGTCGCTCAGCACAATATGCTTGAATCGACTGGAGGCCAAGAGCGCATTCAAGATCATCGGGCCACTGCCCACGTCCAGGAGAGTCTCACCTTGAGCTAGACACATGGAAAGTATACCAGACGTTCATACTTGCCAAGCCAACAAACAGAGATTAAACAGTTTTCTGCTACTTTCTTTTTCTTTATTTTTAATATCCCAGTTCATGTGCATGTCGTATTTCGTACTCACAATGAATGTGCTATGAAACGCTTAATGTTCGCGAGCCCTTAATTTTCGCGAATTTCGCGAATTGAAAACTTCGCGAAATCTAAGGTCGCGCGAAATTTTCGGCCCTCAAGAGTCTCAATGCATCTGGAATTCGCGAAAGTTATTGGTCGCGGTTGCGTCGTTTGTGACCGATTCGCGAAAAATAGGGTTCGCGAAAATGAAGGGTTTTAGAGTATCTGCTAAAGTGGGATATTATAAACACCTCGCTCAACTCAAAATGGAGGTCAAGGCTGTTCTCCGATTACAGCCTGCCGCGATATGGCACTATAGCGTTACTGGTCAAAAGAAAGCCTAGATTTGGAGGAGGGAACAAGTCGAAACACGGGGAGCGTTTGCGAGAATGGCGGGCACCTCGTGTGCCCTTTGGGTACGTTCCTCCTGCTCAGTTTGGTTCCACCCCCCCCCCCCCCCCCGCATTCTTCGTTTTTGCTACGCCTCATATAAAGCAATACCCAAGTGTTGCATCTTTGGTGTCGTCTAAAAGAAGGGGAACGCGGGGAACAGTTTGTACGAGAGCGCTACGTGAGCATTCGGCTACGTCTCGTGTCCCGTTGCTGGGAATGGGAGTTTCAGTCGAACGTTTACACACCATTCCCGCACAAGCATGGTGGTCCTCTTGGGTATTTTTTAATAAATGCTAAAACTTTAGCATTATCCGACTTTCTTATCTACAGTCAGGGGTGGATTTTGAAGGGGGGGGGGGGGGTACGATATCCTAACACCTCCTTTGAATTTCGCATATGCGAAAAGTTAGAGAGGAAAAAAAAGGTGGGATGTGTGTTTTCTCAAACATATGGTGCGTTGACCCCACCTCTCTGGAAACTGCATCCGCCCTTTTCTAGGGCGTGCCCAATTATACTCACGCCGATCGCTTCGTGATTCCTTCTTCAGACCTTCTGTTTTACAGCGGTAGCTGTAAGTGCTCGTCCCCGAAAAAAAAAAAAAAATGCTAGTAGGCGAACGCCAAACCCCACTTTACGGTAGACGCACTATTCCGCCTCTCCCCATCGTTCCTCTCACACGGCAAGGCTCTCTCTCTCGCTTCCCCATCCGTTCCCCACTGTAGGTCGCCGCTTTTCTTGCTCCGGCGACGCTCTTCCACCGCCGCTGCGCTGTTGTGAAATACCCGCGTGGTAGCGTTGTGCGGACACGCTCCCTCGCCTCCCCACTGCCGCCGCCCAGGTTCCGTTCTCGTCTACTCCCCCACCACTACAAAACAGGTCGTGCACGCACTTCAGGCCTGTTCCACCGCAAGCGGAATCCTCCTTTCTAAAAAAAACAAAAACAAAAAAAACGAAGCGTTTCAGCCAAAAAATAACTAAAAAAAACCCTCTGTGTCGTTTTCAAACATACGCAACATCATACATAGTGGAACCTGAGACTGAGGTATGCAAGGAAAACTTCGAGGACGAGAAAAGAGGACTAAACACCGTCTCAAACGCAGCTAAAGATTTTTATTCCGTGCCCTCCTTATATATACATCCTCGATGTCGCCAAGCTTCCCATAAACCGCAAAGACCTCAATAGGGTTCACTTTGACACAATAGTACCGACAATTGAAACCTCACAGCAACCAGGTATCACTTCGGTCCCAAGCCATCCAAACAACAGGGGCACTCAAAGAAACAAAACCACGAAACCGAAAAAAAGATAAGGACGTCATTCTTTCCTCGCTCTACTAATCCACAGATCACTCAAAAGGTTCACATTCACCACAATTGCACCGAGCTCACAGATCTACAGTACACTCCGGTCACAAACCATTCAACTGAAAACAACAAAGGCCCTCCAGCGAAATGAAATCAGCAACCGGACATCCATTAACGATAAGAAAGGCAATCTTTCCTCCCTCGCTTAAAATAAAAAAAAAAACAAAAAAAAAACACAATGCTGAAGGAAACACGTCCACACAAAAAACAAACGGTTAAATCTTGAGAAACGCCTTTGATTCATCCGTGAGGACCATGGATGGCTGACTAATGCAGTTTCCTGACGCTTTTATCCGGATCGTCTCTCTGACTACCCGTTTTACGTCATTCCTTTCCCTGTGTAACACTTCTGTTTCCGACCACTTTGCTTCACAATTATTGCACTCCTGTAAATGTTTAGCAATTTCTGAGTTTGGTGCGTTGTTCTTAACGTTGCGCTTATGCTCCGTAAGTCTATCATTGAGGCACCTTGACGTCTGGCCTACATACTTAAACCCGCACTCCAGAGGTATTTCGTAAACAACGCCATTGTCACACGGAACAGATCTCTCATGATGTTTTTTCGGACATTCCGCCTCTGCCTTCTGGAAAGGTGTCAACCTACTAAATTTGAAATCCGAAGAGAATATTACATCTATTCCAAACTGTCTGGCACAAGCCTTTAAATTGTGGGATATCATGGAAGTACGGAACAACTGCGCTACGGTTCCTTCCACTCCTTCCCACTTTCTTGCCACTGACCTCAATCGCCAGCTGTCTACTTACGAACGCTTCTTCATACCCCGCATCCTCCAACCTCTCGTATTGCCTTTTTAATGCCTGATCCATGAAATGGATGCATGATTTTTTTAGTGAATTTTTAATTAAAGATTTCACGATTCCTGCTTTTACAATTTTTGAATGACAACTTTGCCTTGGCAATATCGGTTTGGGTGACAATTTCGGGTGTAGGAAAAAATGTCCCCGGAAAAAAATGGCCCCGGAAAATATGGCCCCGGAAAAAATGGCCCCGGAAAAAAAGTCCCCGGACAAAATGTCCCCGGAAAAAAAGGCCCCAGGTGGAAAGTAGGAAAAAATGTCCCCAAAGGATTTTCTATCTTTGGGTTTCCCTGATCCTTATGGCCTTCGGGCGGTCCGGTCATATGTCCTTGGGAAAAAAGGCACCGTGTGGCAAGTAGGAAAAAACGGCCCCAACAAATAAGGAAATATACAATTCCGCAAAATACTTACACATCGCGACACTGTTAGCGCGAACACGACATCGGCGTATTTTCACATTTTACTTAGCAAGAGTATTAGTGGGAACGAAATTTTATCGTCTGCATAATATCCACAAATAAGCACTCTTCATGACAATTAACCTTTCGTTTCTATAAGAAAAATATAAAAAAGCTAACGATCGCTTGTTTGTGTTAAGTGTCGCGCTTTTTACCTATTTGGAAATGGTACACAAGTACCTCTCAAATTTCCCAAACACAATAATTTGGATTGGGCTAGAAGTGTTATAAATGTTTATTTCACAATGGAAAGCAAACAAAAACGTCGCGCTCTTTACCTACTATTTGGGAATGGTACACAAGTACTTCTCAAACTTCCCTAACACAATAATTTGGTTTTGGCTAGAAGTGTTATAAATGTTTATTTCACAATGAAAAACAAAGAAAAACAGTTGAGATGCAATGTTACAAAATCAGGAATGGAACGACACACTCTAGATTCATACACAAGAGTCAAAAGCGGATCGTACGGCAGTGGAACAAATGTCCCTTTGGGGCCATTTTTTCCTACTTTCCACCTGGGTCCTTTTTTTCCGGGGACATATTTTCCGGGGACTTTTTTTCCGGGGACATTTTTTCCGGGGACGTTTTTTCCGGGGACATTTCTTCCGGAACCCGACAATTTCCCATACTCCCAACACAACCCATTCTCTAAGTGAATTCTCAAGTCTAGGAACTGCAGAACTCCTTTGTTCGGCTTTTCTATGGTGAACCCCAGCTCCGGGGCCGTTGCTCTGATTAAACCTTCGATTGTAGCCGACAGCCCATCTTTGAATGTGCAAACAATTATATCGTCCACATACCTTCTGACAATTGCATGTTCTGGACCTATTTCATTTATCCTGTCAAACACCACACTGTCTAGCCTGTTTAGGTAGATTTCTGATAAAATCGGAGCGACTGACGAGCCTATACATACCCCTTCTTTTTGTATATACAAGCGATTGTTTTGCTCTACCACCGTAGACTGTAAGTAAGTATCTAAAATGGTCAAAAAACCCTCCACCGACACCCCCGCGCTCGACTGAAAGCTGACTAGGTTAAGCTCTAACACTTCTCTCACCGCGCTCATCAACCTTTTTTTCTCCAGTGAATAGTAAAGATCCTTTATATCCATAGAAACTACCGAACACCGTTTGCCGTGATTGACATTCAATACACTGATCAACTCCTCTGAGTTTTTCAACGACAAAGACTTATCCAAGCTAACCATTTCCAACCCTTTCTGCAGAAATTTAGACATAAGTCTTTGTCGTTGAAAAACTCAGAGGAGTTGATCAGTGTATTGAATGTCAATCCGTTTGTTTTTTGTGTGGACGTGTTTCCTTCAGCATTGTGTTTCTTTTTTTTTTTTTTTTATTTTAAGCGAGGGAGGAAAGATTGCCTTTCTTATCGTTACTGGATGTCCGGTTGCTGATTTCATTTCGCCGGAGGGCCTTTGTTGTTTTCAGTTGAATGGTTTGTGACCGGAGTGTACTGTAGATCTGTGAGCTCGGTGCAATTGTGGTGAATGTGAACCTTTTGAGTGATCTGTGGATTAGTAGAGCGAGGAAAGAATGACGTCCTTATCTTTTTTTCGGTTTCGTGGTTTTGTTTCTTTGAGTGCCCCTGTTGTTTGGATGGCTTGGGACCGAAGTGACACCTGGTTGCTGAGAGGTTTCAATTGTCGGTACTATTGTGTCAAAGTGAACCCTATTGAGGTCTTTGCGGTTTATGGGAAGCTTGGCGACATCGAGGATGTATATATAAGGAGGGCACGGAATAAAAATCTTTAGCTGCGTTTGAGACGGTGTTTAGTCCTCTTTTCTCTTCCTCGAAGTTTTCCTTGCATACCTCAGTCTCAGGTTCCACTATGTATGATCTACACCAGCTCGCCTGCACTTTAACCATCTTTTCGTATACGCAACATCTCGCACAATCGTTTCACCAAAGCACACATCTCCTCGCGCACGTCTCCTTCATTAATTCCGCTCAAAGCGAAAGAACCCATTGCAAGCATTGTACAGTACACTGGCCGATTGAAACATCTCCTTCAACATGCCTTTTCACAACGCAGCACGTATGTCGCTGTCAATCGCACTTTCTCTCGTCGTTTTCTTTTGCACGATCACTGTGGCGGGATTGTAATGCAAGAAAGGAACACGCATCAGACAGTCTCTCCAGGCTATCTTTCGTATGATGTATTAAGCCTCGGCTAATAAAGCATACAAAAGAGAGTTTGCAGGCCTTCTCTTCTGAGGCTTTTATAACTTGTGGAAGGATCCTGTCACGTTGGCCGTACAAAAACTGTCTGCAGAAATGTTCGCATGTGTATGAAGCAAACGTGCTTCGAACCTGTATGAGGCGCGGATAATAATTATGTCATCATGTCTGAAACAAACGCATTGTTTTTTTTTTTGTTTTTTTGACGTGATGGACTAGTAGTGTGAATGCGATTCGTGGTGGTGTGCGGAGTTTGGTTTCATGCACTGACACCCTTTAAAACCCAAATGACGGAATGTCTTCATCTTCGACAGAGTGCCCGCTCTTCGCCGCCAAGTTATGCCACGCGCGTGCACTCTGGGTTGGACTATAATCTTGCCTCGAATTGTGTAGTAAGTATAATACTTTTACGCGCAAAATAAAAAAAGAAAGAAAAATGGCCAGCAAACCTACGTGTTTCTCAATCGATCATCTTGGGGGAGGTAAAACTCTGGAAAGTAATAAAACTTAACATTCAGAAATGCTGAATGTAATTACCCGTTTGAAGTATGCGATGAACTTCTTCTACGTAGAAAGTGTCAATTATCCCGTATGAGCGACCATATGTGTCCATATATGTCCGTGGCAGAAATTTGTCCTTGTAAACATCTCTCAATGCTTGGGTTCCTATGCTTCCCAAGGCGTCTGAACTGTAACTCCTGAAAACGAGGCAATTATGAGGTTAACGTAGTATACTATTCTCGGCTTTATATCGATATTGAGCAGTTTGTATATTAGATTTAATTTTTTTTTCGCTCTGGTATGATACAGTTTGCGGTTAGTGGCGTGTGTACTTTATTACGGCGTCAACTGACCCAGTTTTGCTTCAGACTGCTTTCTACAAAAACTATTTCAAAAGCCGGGGGAGGTCATTATGTAAAGTTAACTACCGCTCAACGCAGCTAGAATGACAAAAAAGGTATACTTTCCAGTGAAGACGCATACTTAAAGGTGGCAAACGCCTATACTTGGTTTATGCTTGTTATGTTAAGCCGAAGTATACCTTCCTTATTTATTTGAGGCGACGTTACATGACAGCAGTTGCAACCCAACTTAATTTTTTGTCGCGTTACTATACCGGCTGCTGTAATTTATTACCTGTGTGTGTTCGTGAATGTCAATTCTAGTGACTCGGAATCAAGTAGAGTCCGGGAAAGGTAACTCATGGCGGCCGAATTCAGAACTTTCCGAGGTAGCGGTGTCAGCACATGCGATACGAGCTGTCGTGTGCACGGGGAATGCGTCCGATCGAGCGGTTGACTCGAAAACCAAGGCCCCCTCAGAAAACGTGCTTCCGAGGCCCTAGACTTGTCAAGCACAAATTTGGGGCCCAAGTTTACGGAGAGAGCCAATTGGACTCTTCCGACAATGACGCCACACTTTTGTCACCAAAAACCATTCGGCGCGCTCCGCTAACTTTCGTCTCAAACTTTGTTTGAGCCGAAAGATTGCGGTAAAAATAACCTGCAGTATATATAACCAGGTGCTCCAATCGAAGGTTCTCTCGGGTCTCCAGACCACTTGCGCGTTCCTCGGTGGGCGAAAATGCCCGTGCGAGTTTAAGGTTATCAAAGTAAGTTTGATTCATGTGGAGTCTGCTTTTGCTCCATGGTGACTGTAACACGTGTTACTCGCGCCTTAGCTAATCTATTATCTACACACTGGGTTTTTGGTCTTGCACACTAATCCGACATGCTTGCACCAATGAAGGAAGATGAAGCGTTCTAACCTCGTTTTATATGAAACATCCTTCAGATGGCGACTTCCAAGTCTGAAGGCGACAGTAGTAACATTCAGCACCCCTCTCAAGGCCATGATGCTTGAAACCACGTTTGACGTCGTATTTTCTAGAAAGAAACATAATTTTTGTTCAGTAAATGTTCGCAGATCCGACTAAGATGTATATATTTTGGCTGCCAGCATACGAACACGTGCGCTCTATGGAGCGCACGCGAAATACATTTATATTTTCTTATAATTGAATGAATAAAATTTTGAAGGAGTTTTTCACTTGTTCAAAAATAATTGACACAGGGGCACAAAGCTGCAGCAGGTTGAGCTTGACAAACCCTGGCTCCAAGATAGAAATTGTAAGCGAGCGAATTGGCTTCTGAAAAAAAAAAAAAACTGAATATACAGGGTGTTTGTTTTTAATTCGAACAAAACTTAAAAAAATATAAAGTTGTCTCGATCATTTTGATAAACCCGGGAAGGATAGAAGGCGTGGTGCTTGTATTATGCGTGCGTTATTATTTATTATGTTTGGCTGCGGGCAGCTCGTTTCGGATGCTCTGCGCACAGGACTCTCCTGACATTAGGGTTCATCAAAATGATCGAATGAAGTTTAAATGTCTTCAGGAATAAAATGTGATACAAGCATGTTTTAAAAAAAATTCTCAAGTCCTGCTTTTTTTTTGAAGGGGGGGGGGGGGTTGTGTGTAGGACCTGAACTCTTAGTGATCTTGGATTGTAGGGCGTTCCTTGTTTTAGATTAGGTAATCGCGACGGGAGGATGTTCATCGCCCCCTTTATCAATTTACTCTTGTCTGGAATATTGACGTCGTGAGCCCGCTGCGCTATCCCTTGGGACGTTAATGATTCACCCCGTGATGTGAGTCCTCGTGGGGAGCAGTTTAGGGAACAACCTGAGCGCGCCGACGGTCGTCTGCGCACTATGTATGGGAAGACTGAGTATCACTCGCCGCTGACATGCAGTCACTTGCAGTCTACACTTCGTTTCGCTCTAAGTCCTACCGTATCCGACGCTGCAATTTGATGGACCCATTCGAGCAGTGGAAAAAGTGCCTCGTCATGGCACTCATCTTGTTTTGTATGTTTGCTTATCACCGACTTAACCATCACGCACAATACAAACGTCATGATCCTGCGCTTTTTTTCTTGCGCGTTTGGTTTAGCCGGTTGACTCACAAAGAAAACGATCGCCGTGAAGAAGCCCTCCTTGCACTGCTTGATCGGCGACATAGAATTGTAACGTCGGCCGTGACTGGATTATGTTGGATTAAGTATGACTTGCCGCCGACGGTTACCTGTGGATTAAGTATACCGGAGTAAACATTACTCATCATCGCTTGTATATAGCCTGCGGATTAAGTATTCTAGACTACGTATGACTCGGTGCCGACGGTCGACTGCGGACTGAGTATGCCGGACAAAGATATCACTCGCTGCAGACACTCGCGTGCTGCTGCCGTTGACCGTCAGCGGCAAGTCATGCATAGTTCGGTGCCTTGCACTCTCGTTCATCTCCTACTCGTGGCGCTGAGAAAAGATGTTGGACGGTGGATGCCATGGTAGGGAGTTCGATTCCTGCTGAACTCCGTGGTGAATAACTCGGGTTTCGATTTTGTGTTCCTAGCTATGATCGTGTTTGAATGGTAGTGACTTGTAATGCCTCCTATGCTCTGGATGCTTACGCATTTTGCCTGCTACGGCTTATGCATAATTTATGTCGCTTTGGCCTGCGTGTAATGCTTTTTCCTCGCATTCGAGCGTTGCACTTTTCCATAGAACCCAGCCCATACACACATTCTGTGTTAACATGACGGTGACACCTCTTGCACTCTAAAAAAATCCCGTGCGTCTGCTTTCCCGCACAACACTCGGAGAGTCAATCACTGCAACTTACAGAGGCAGCTTAGCGAATGACAATGCCGAAACATATGTTTAGACGAAAAAACGCAGTCTGAGTTGTGACATTAAGCAATGCAAGCGTGACGTTTTGCATTGCTTAATGTCACAACTCAGACTGCGCTTTTTTGGTCTAAACACATGTTTAGCCATCGTCATTCGCTGAGCTGCCTCCGTAAGTTGCGGTGATTGGCTCTCCGAGTGTTGTGCGGAAAAGCAGACGCACAGGCTTTTTTTAGAGTGCCGTCTTCGTTGTCCTCTTCATTGAAAGTTTTCCGGGCTCGGCTAAATTAGCTGGGAAGATAGCTCTCAGGATCGGTAGTATAGTGAACTAAAATATACATATTCCGCATATGTACTACAATGCGTGCTTTGAATCGAGTTTTTTTTTTACGCTATATTAGGTCTCGACTCTCGCAGTGCATATACACTAAAAATAATTAAGTGAATTGTCCCGTCTACCGTAACATTAAATTTTGTTTTCGGAAAGGATAATGGGATTAGCTCAACCAAATGATTTAGAAAAATCGACGTGTATATTTCTTACGTGAGCTGTTTGTTTTGATAGCGTTCATTATTAAAACGACTGGTACAGTAGAGTAGACTATATTCCTTCCAGAAGCCGTGCTGACTGTACGTAAGTAGGGAGGAACGGTTTGGTGTAAAAATTTTTAAAAGCGTTTTGAAAATTTAGATTATATTTATTTCGGTTTAGAGCTCCCTAGCATTTTGTTATCATCGCCCTTACATTCCAATAGGATGCGTGTGACAAGACAGTGGCACCACAGTACGGCTCCTAGCAGAAGCATTTCGAATAAAGATCGTGTTTAGCAGCCTATCTTAGTTTCCGAGTGAATATTACTTTACCTGAGCACAGTGCTATACAGAACGTTCAGAGTCACAGCTGGCGCTATTTTCTTTTTATTCTAGACTCGGATAATGAGCACGCAGATCTCCTACATCCGTTGGCGAAAACAGCCGCTATCATCTGAATCCCAGTACATCTACTCGATTCGCCAGCAGGCGAAGAGCAATCTGATAATGAAGGGAGCGAAAAATAGTTTTCATGCGGGTGCTTTCAATTAGTGGCACTGATAAATGGCACCCCATAGTTATTTTCGGACTGCCGAACACGCAAGCGCTTCGGGGAGGCATTTTCCAGCGCAGTTAAAAAAAAAAAAAGAGCGGTTTGTGGATGTTGTTGCCGCTTACGATTGCATTGTACACGAATGGACCCGATCTCCGAGCACCTTCTACGGGTCGAGTGACGTGATAACACATACAGGGAAACGCTGGACATGAACACGAGTTGAAATGTCAAGGTGCCAAACCTCCTGAGCGAGAACGAGAAACACGTACAGTCGCTTGAAGGGCGGACCATTGATACCTATTGTAGTAGGCTGGATCGCGGATCGGGAGTCCGACGGTGGCACCACCAGTGGCCATTTCCTTGACACAAGGCGATACATGCAAATCTATGGGAGGAATTAATAAAAATTAACTTTTTGAAGCTTCTGTGAAGCGTCTTGTAAAAAAATGAAAGCCGTTTACAATTTTCTGTAACGCCGAATTAGAGCGGAGCTCTTTGAGAGGAGGAGGGGAGGGTATGCCTCTCTTCCTTCCCCGATAAATTTAGCGGGGAAATGTTTCCGTTAAATTTAGAGGGAAAATTTTACATCGTCACGTTACACGAGATGTCACGTGTGACGTCACACGTTTCGCCGCACGTAACGTCACGACGGTAAATTTAGCGGAAATATTTTTATGCCATATTTAGCAGAAAAATTCGCCTGCTAAATTTAGCGGGAATATAGATAATGTAAGAAGCGTGTGACGTCACACGTCACGTGTTTTCTACAATGACGTCACACGCGTGACGTCACGAGGGTAACGTCGTGACGTTAAGCTCGGGACCCTCGCGAGGGTAACCCTCGTAACCCTCGTGACGATCACGAGGTTAACACTCGTGTCGTCAAACGTGAGTCACGTGTGACGTCTTTATGGGAAACGTCCCATAATGCAACGCGCATTAACGCCGACGCCAACGACGCCGCTCAAGCCGGAAACGAACGCTCGAAAGCTGCGGTCGTCAGTAACTGTTGAGAAAGTTAGTAAATGACACAAACAGTGTGCCCATTTCCGTCCTCTGCTGTCGTCGTCGGAATTTGTCTGCTTGATTGTTCCGAATCGTTGTCGTCCTGCCTGAAAATCCTCATTTTCGCTTAAAATAACTGGCAATGCGAACACGAATTCTTAGGAGAATGTTTTCAAACTGAAAGTTAATTTGAAGAGCAAGAGTATATTCGTCATCAGACATAACCTGCTTTGATTTGGCAACAAAAATGATGCCTCAAACGCTATCTTCAACCCGTCGTAAGTAAAAGTAAGCATGGTGTCGAAGCAAACCTTTCTCGCCTCTTGATTGACAACGTGGGTCCCACTGGCTGCTCGTGGGACCCGTGGAAGAAGTCAACGGAGGAGTTAAATGCATTTTTCCTCTAAAACTTCACTGTGGGAAGTATTGACACCAGAACACAAAAATTTCTTACCTCTACTAGAAATATTTGTCGAAGTTTGGTCCTCCAAATTGTAATACAAATGAAAGAATTTTTACGTGTTAATCGTTTTCCCTTAGGGTTCAATGCATTTGCTTGTGTCAAGCAATGGCCTCCAGTGGTGCCACTGATATAGTTATCATAATGTAATCTAGAGGTTCAACTGGCGCTACACTTTGTTTCAGCTTAGCTCCGAGCACAGCTCAAAGCTGGGGGACGTTTCACCGCTTGGAAAAGAGCGTTCGTACGCATCACGAAGTAGTTCTGAAAAGTAAAATTTTAGAAATACTTTGTTTATGTGCAAACATTGCACAATTTTCGAGTTGTGTCCTGCAGCTAAGAACTTCCGGGACACAAATTGAAGCAAACAACGACCAATCGAAATTTGACTTCCGTTGATCCAGTTGTACGGGGAAAAGCGGGAGCATTTTTCCTCTGCGCTTCATTATAAGAGGAAATTTCGCGAATAATTATAACGCAGTTTGTAGTTGGGAACATTTCTCAATCACGCAAATAAAAATATTGATCAGTTGCAGTGCTTTTGTTTTGTTGTTGTCATATTCATCTTAATAAACACAGTGGTAAAACAGCTTCATAGATGCATTTATGTGCACTGTTGGGCACTATTAGCGCGAACACGGTGTCGGCGCTTTTCTGCATGGAGGATTTATGTACGAAGCGAACGGAGGATCATGAGGAAAACCAAGAGATTGCAAGAACTACGCAGTAACGCTCCATCAGTAACTCTCTGTGCATGCATTCGCTCAAAATAAAGTGAAGACCGAGTTATTATAGTCCAGTTTGCCATAATTAAGTATGTGGAGAACAAGTCGTCTGGTTCTTGCTCAGGAGTTGTGACGTCAAAAAGACGCCGAGCTCCGATTGGCTCTGATTAAAGAATAGTGGGTTGACCTGAAAGCAAGCTGCCCTGTGGTCTAGCTACTATCCTTCATTCAGAACCTATCGGAGCTCGGAGTTTCGACGTCCCCACAACCCCTGCAAAAGAAGCAGACTAACTTGAGCTCCATAGTGCTTTATTCTCTCTGATCGAGCATATGTACGAATATTCTTTTTCTGCGTTCAAAATATAACCCGCACACTCAATTTTTTTTTTTAATAGAGAGAATGCAAAAAACAGGTGCCCGATAAAAGCTACCCGGCTTAGAAAAGAATAAACATAAACACCCCCTTCATCAAACGTAGTTTATACATTTCGTTTTGAATGTTTTAACCGCTCGTAAAGATGCACTAAAGGGTCTATTTAATATATGCGACGGGGTTATTTTGCTTAGATTCGTCGCCCGTGTTTACAGACCTTCTTCGGAGCACAGGCTTGGATTTGTGTCAGTATGACACAAATAACAAACGTGATCCATGTTGTTTTCCAGCGAAAAGACAAAATGCACGCGCGTCTTCCCATAGGAATGCACAGCAGCAACGCAAAGGTAGACTGGTTCTGTTTGCTTCAATTTGCATCCTGAAAGTCGCGTAAACACTAGCGCCAATTGAACCTCTGGCGTACCTTCCAAGCTTGGGTCCTGCTTGGCGAGATTCAAACACATGGGAGTAGGACGCGCAACCTCGCAGTGCTCTACTCGGATGCTCTTTAACCTCGCCGAGCACAACACAAGCTTGGAAGCTGCTCTTCGCCTTCTATTCGAACCCGATGGTACATTATAATAACTCTGTGTGCGAATTAGAAGAGATCGGTGCGGGCAGTGCTTTACTGTGGCCGCATTCCAATATTTGCTCGATCATACTCCAGGGTAAACGTTTTTCACCTTGGCATTCGAAAACCTACCCGCGTCCAGTCTTGTTCTGTGTTGTCACGTAACAGGACCCGACGGAGTTTACTCACATCAATTTGGGTGTGATTTGGAACAGAACCTATGTTGCGTAACGCGGACGCTGTCGTTCGTGATGCTGCCATACAGCTGGCAAGATAAAGTTCCTAGATAACAGTTTCCTACAAGTAGCGACATTCTCTGAAGCGCCGACTCCGTGGCGATGCAGCTTTTAGGAAGCGCGCAAAGCAGAAGACTAAGCTGAATGACGCCCTTTTGTTCCAGCGGAATGTGCTTTGTCGTTTGTATTGGCTGTCGTTACTTGTAAAAAGAAGTTTCAAGGGACTTTAGCTGCCAAGGCGGAGTGGCGCGCCCCCTTTAGGTGTCACATGCTCCCAATACAACCAGGGCGGTCTGCTTAAAATCAGAGACTGCTGAAATTATATAATATAATTAGAGTTCTATCTTTTATTTGACTCCCCTTGGGGTTTTTGAATCGTCTAGAGAAGCATGCCTGAAATGTATATAAAGATTTCGTTTTCGTTTTTGTTTTTGACGCAGGATTGTCTAGCCGGCTTACTGAATTAATTTAATGCGTCAAAATTACGATATCCTGTGCATCATGTGTGCTAATACATGACACCGAGAGCTATGAATATTATGGACACACAAGTTGGAACATAGCATTCTCTCTATTGTATAAATAATGTATTAATGATTTGTATAATTGTATTATTGATGAATCAACCAATATCGTTTATGTCAGTTCATCATTATTCAATATGTACGTTACACAAGCGATTCTTCGTACAAACACCCTAAAAATAAAGTGAACAGGTCATCGTGTGCACAACGAAAACACCCGAAACAGTCGAGCAAATGAGATACAAGAACCGAAATTCGCTCACATTGGATCAAAGGATATCGCAGGGTTAATTGACTTCTCCTGGGAATCGGCGTTGCCGCGGATTGGGTTGTAGCGTTGTTTGGGCGCAGACAACCTGCTTTATCGAGGATGATTTCGGTCGTTCATTCCACCGCGCTGAATCGCCAGCTGCGACAGTACGCGAGGCGTGCGCCGCATCCGGCCCTAGGGAACGTCATGGCGGCGCAGCATAGCATCTTTGCCTGTACGGAGCCAGCGAGGTGCCATGCTCTTTCAGCATCTGGCGGAAAGCTGTATGCGAAGGCCCAATGGTTTCCTTTCTTTTGTGCCGCATCACGCGCGAGACAGGATGTGGAATAATATATGAACAGTGTTCTCAGTTTTCAGTTTAAACCGACAATGATCCATAAGCATATCCCAAGTTCATTTTCGAGAATTCGGGTTTAACCGAGAAGTTCAGTATTTTTTAGAGCAATTTGAAACATGTAATAAACTTAAGTTTTGTTTGAAGAGAAAGGGGGTTGGGGGTGGCTGCCATTGTCTGACCTTGTGAGGCACTAGAGTTTCCAACTAGCTTGGGGATCCTCCAACTTTAAGTTGGGGAGGGTTCTACAATAAATAATCCTTTGAGGGGTTGCATTCTGTTTGTCATCTTTTATGTTCAGGCTTTACGCGCAAAGTTCTCAGTCCTTTGAAGCTCGTGTTTAAATTGTTTTCATTGTCAGAAATGTTCCAATACTTCTTAATGTATGAGTACATTTTCAAGGTTTATATAGAAAGCAATCACGAGGTTTACGCTTATGCAATCTGAGCTTCTTGAGTACATGATGATGATGAATAAATCTTTATTTAGCGAGCATCAGGTGCAGATGTTAGGGCACCCGCCCGGTGGAGGGCATCCTTAGTTTGGGGATACCCTGGCTGCGGCTGGCTATCCGGGCCCTCGTCACCAGGTCTTGCTGGATCCCAGGGTCCGGGCTGGTCAGACAGGCCATCTACTGCTCGTAGGATGGGGTGGGTTTCGGAGTGAGGTCCGGGGTTCGTTGGTATTCCCATATCTGATGGTAAAGTTTGCCGGGTGAAGGACAAAAATTACAGGTGGCGGGGTATTGAGCGGGATAGATGACGTGAAGAAGGGTGCTGTGGGGATATGTGTTGGTCTTGCAGTCTTCGGAGA
The DNA here is from genome assembly GCA_013358835.2 of Ixodes persulcatus. Classification (NCBI taxonomy): domain Eukaryota; kingdom Metazoa; phylum Arthropoda; class Arachnida; order Ixodida; family Ixodidae; genus Ixodes; species Ixodes persulcatus. The sequence continues at coordinate 656,862 of JABSTQ010010047.1, read as the reverse complement.
GTGGTGGCTTCATCTCTTGATATTCTTGGGTGCGGTGCCGGGTATTTTATTCGGTCATGACGGTAGTGGGCTAGTATGTCGGCATACTTGATGAGCAGGTTGGTCGTGAGGGCAACAAGTGAGGTTGTTGCCTCTTTGGGTGATGGCCCAATGTGTATGCGCGCGGGCAGCGACATGTGCCGCCTCATTACATTCGAGGTATTCGTGTCCGGGCACCCAGACGAGGTGTACTTCGGGGAGCCGGGGGAAGGTCTTGAGGATGCGAAGCGCTGTTTTGGAGATGGGTCCGCGTAGGTAATTGCGGCAGGCTGCCTGGGAGTCTGTGAGCACTGTGACTATATAGTCGCCGGTCGTTGCGGCTAGGGCAATGGCAATTTCTTCGGCGGCTTCTGTAGATGTTGTTCGGGCGGTGAGGGCGGTCATTTCTTGCCCTGCTGCATTGGTTACACATACAGCATGGGCTGGCTGATGCGGATACGGGGACGCGTCGGTGTATCTTGCAGTTGGGCTATTGCCGTATTTGGTGCTCATGGTTCGTGCTCTTGCGATGCGCCGAGACTTATTGTAAACCGGATGCATGTTCTTGGGATCTCGGCTACACGAATGGCTTTTCTTAGGTGCAGAGGTACTCGTTCTATGTGTTCTTGCAAGTGGAGTGTCGCGTAGCCTAACTTTCTCAGTGTGGCTCGTCCGGTAGGTGTTAATTTAAGGCGTTCTAACTGGGAGATGTGATGTGTTTTTGTATCTCTTCCGAGGTGTTGTGAATTCCTAGTCGCAGCAAATTCTTCGTTAAAGTCTTGGGAAGTAGTCCTAAGGCGATCTTGTATGCTTGGCGTAGGGCAATATTAAGTTTTGATTTTTCGGTTGTTTTGAGGGCCAAATATGGCGTGCCATAGGCGACCCGGCTAATGAGTATGACTTGTACAATGCGTAAGGTGTAAGATTCTTGCATGCCAAAGCTAGGATGTGATACAAGGTGTATTAGGTGCGAGAGTTGGGAGAGTGTCTGTTGAAGCGGTGCAATGGTGTGGAGACCCGATCCGTTTCGGGGATCGTGAGGCCAAGGATACGGAGGTGTTGAACGTTGGGGACCGGTTTTCCTGATATGATGATCTCCGGATCCGGGATGCTTCGTTTACGTTGCTGCGCCGTCTTCGTGCAGAGAGCAGGGAGGGCGGATTTTTCCGGGGCACACTCAAGGCCCCAGGCGCTGAGATACCGATGTGTTTCTTCGATGGCGCTTTGCATAGAGTCCTGTTGCTCGCCCATGAATCCCGTAGGGGTTCATAGGGTGAGGTCATCCGCGTAGATTGCGTTCCTTGGATGCGGGATATTTGCAAGAGTGGGGGAAGGTCCTTTATAGCAATGTTAAATAGAAGCGGTGATATCAAGGACCCTCAAGGGGTGCCTTTAGAGATGGTCTTAAATGTGTTCCAGCGGAGATGTCCGATGCCGATAGTTGCAGTACGACCGGTGGGGAAAGACGTGATATAGTCGCAGACTCGTTGTCCGCAATCGATAGAGGTTAGTCCTTGAAGGATGGCTTGGTGGGAGATGTTGTCAAAAGCACCCTTGATGTCCAGAGCAAGGATGCAACGCTTGTGTGTGCTAGTGAGCCGATCGATGATTCCTTCTTTTAGTTGCAAGAGGATATCTTGGGTGGAGAGATGGTGTCGGAAGCCGTACATGGTGGTCGGGAAATGGCCGTTGTCTTCGATATATGGAGAGAGGCGGTTTTGCACTATATGTTCCAGGAGCTTTCCCACACAGGACGTGAGGGAGATGGGTCGAAGGTTACCTGGAGCAAGCGGTTTTCCGAGTCTGAATATTAGGGCGATGTCAGCATGCTTCCACTTTGGGGAGGGGGGGGGGGGCAGAGTGCCGGCAGTCCAATGTTCGTTAATATAATTTAGGAGGGCCTCCAACGCAGTGACGTCGAGGTTCTGGATCAACTTATTGGGATTCTTGTCTTTGCCTGGCGTGGTGTTTCTGTTTAAGTGGTGAACCGCTGCTCCCATCTCCACAAGCTTGAAGGTAGCGTCCATTTCGGGATTGGGAGCACCCATGTACGGTTGGGGGTGGAGGGGGGTGGGGGGGGGGGGGGGGGGGGCTGGGTCGTGTCGCTCGTATCATGCCAAGGTTTCTTGAACTCCTCGAGGAGCTTTTCTTCTGTGCCTTGGTAATTATGAATAAGCCATATGAGCTGATGGGCTACGGCCGATGTGGATTCTTTGTTGCCCATAAGGGACCGAAGCAGGTGCCACGTGCGCCGGGTGCCGAGGGTACCTTGGAGCTTCATGCAGAACTGCGACAACTTCTGTTGGCTGAGGTGTTTGGCACAATACTACAGCCTGTTTGGCAGATGTTGCCGCTTCTTGTGCTATCTGAGCTATGCGAAGGCGAAACTTTCGATTGGTTCTCCGTTTTTTCCAGCGTTTTGTTAGCCCTCGCCGGGCCTCCCATAGGTGTAAGAGGTGTGCGTCAATTGCGGGGCAGTCTTGGGTTAACGGTAATTCCTTGGTATGTTTTTAAACTGCCTCCAACATCTGTGCTGTCCATTCTTCAATCGCGTGGATGGGGCTCGTGGTTGTTGTTTCCCGGAATTTTTTCCAATCGGTGAGACGGGCAGTGCCTATTCTTTGCGCTGCGGCCTTATGATCGGGCAGCTGTAGCTGTATGATATAATGGTCACTTCCCAATGTTTCTGTGAGGCATTCCCAGGTTGGATCTTTGAGTTCATATGTAAACGTAAAGTCCGGAGTAGTGTCTCGTGGGACACTATTACCCAACCGCGTGGGGGCATTTGAGGTATTACGCAAGTGAAGATTGTTTTGTCAAATAGCTTCATGAAGTTGCTGTCCTTTTTCGTTGTCTCTATGGTAAACCCCGAATGTGGGATGCGCGTTGAAATCAGCCATGCCCTTTTGTTCTTTGTCTTACGGTCTTGAAGAGGCGGTCAACTTCGTTGAGGGGTGACGATGGGGGGCTATATATGTTGAGGATGAAAAGGCTGGCTTGCGTCTTCTTTTTTGGGATGAGTTCTTCGAAAACATACTCCAAGGTTGTGGGGAGGGTCACTGTCTGACTTGTCTGGACCAAAGTGGCCGTTCGTGAGTCAGGATCGGTGATGTACGTACCCCCTGAGCGTTATTTGATCTGTGCCAGTTTCCTGAAGAGCGATGACGGCCGGCGAATGTATGTTTGCAAACAGTGATAGTGAATTTCGCTTGCCGCGGTATGAGCGACAATTCCATTGCCAAATCATCAGTGGTGTTGGGAGAGACGCCTTAGGGCTCAACACTATGGTACTGTTCCCATTCACCGTCGGAGGGCGTAATTCTAGGTTGGTCACTGGGGGCCGGTTGCTTGGTCTTCTTTCGCGTCTTGCGCTTGACTGTCTTGTTGGCTTCCTGCCTTTTAGAGCGCAGCTCTTATGCGCCCGTTTCCGGCTTGAGCGGCGTCGCCGTCGGCGTCGGCGTAACCGCGCGGTGCATTATGGGAAATATCCCATAATGCACCGCGCGAGCCCCCCCCCCCCCCCCGGGGTCACGTGACCTCGGGGGGGGGGGGGGGTCACGTGACCTGGAGGAGGAGGGGGAGGGGGTCACGTGACCTGAGGGGTCACGTGACCCCCTCCCCCTCCCCCCGAGGTCACGTGACCCCCCTCCCCCGAGGTCACGTGACTCCCCCTCCTCCCCGAGGTCACGTGACCCCGGGGGGTGACGTGACCTGAGGGGTCACGTGACCCCCCCCCCTCCCTCTCCCCCCCGAGGTCACAGATCACGACCCCCCTCCCCCCGAGGTCACGTGACCCTCCCCCCCCCCGGAGGAGATTGAAGAATGAGGGGAGGAGGAGGAGGAGGGGTATACCCTCCCCTAATTACCCTTCCCTCCTCCTCCTCAAGAGCTGCGCTCCAATTCGGCGTTACAGGGAGTTGTAAACGGCTTTCACTTTTTTTTCAATCACATTGATACGGTGTTCAATTGTTTGGCCAAGGTCGTGAATTAATCTTTCGAGCCTTCCAATATCTTGTAAGGTTGGGAACACGGAGAGCTGTTGCGTTGGGTGAGGAGTGAGCGTTGCATGCACAGTATACTCTGCGCCGGTGCATTCGTGATTGTTTCGAAGTGGGTACATAAGTGAAAGTGAGTACATGAAAAATGCGTGGGTTTGAAATGTGGTGCTGCTCCTACTTTGGCGCCATCATTTTACTGATTGGTCAGCCTTATCTACCGTAGCACTTCGCATCGGCAGCTTGCGAGCTTGGAATAGAAAGGCGCGGCCACTCTTACGAAACCGGGGAAGGCGGGGGGGGGGGGGGGGTAGAGTACAAACACCGGGTAACCCTGGTCAGCATGAAACCGGGAGATAAAGAAAGCGGCGCCCGCGGTTGTAGGGGCGGCAAACAATGTCTGTTTCACCGACTTTGGCTCACCCTTTTCTCGTGGGGACCATCTGCGGGTGTCGGTGATCGTGCAATGTCCCCCCCCCCCCCCCGAAATCTTCCATTTTGCTGGGACCTCCTCTCCCCCCTCCCCCTCATAAAGCATTTTGTCATGGGCGGGCCCACCCCCGAAACAAAATCCTGGCTACGTGCCTGCCTGCATCCAATAGGAGCGCCCGCGGCACGATCAGACGATGGCGGTACTTGGATAAGCCAGGTTATCCAGCGCTTTAGCTCAGAGTACATGCAAGGCTGCACCGCCATGAAGCTCTGAAGGGCCACATGAGGCATGCACCTCTTTCAGTAGCGGATTCATAGGTAGAGTCCGAATTTCCTGACCCTCCTCTTGAACTCCACATGTGCAAAATTAAAAAAAAAAACAGTGAAAAGAAAGGTGGTTAGGGATTTTTTAAACAGTTGATGTGCTGACCTCCCCTCTCTGGAAGCACTTGTATCCTGTTCTGGCCTCGTGTATTACTGCAGCTAGCGCTTCAGTTAAAGGGGAGCTCCGCCGATTTTGGATAGCCTTCGATTTGACTGAAAGTCGGCAGACCGCGTCAATAATCCTTTCTCAACTGATAGCCAAAATATTTTATATAAAAAACAACAATTCCGTGAGGTTATTGAATTTTCAAGTTACGCTGGTCGCGAGAGTTCCGGGAGGCGACTGTCTATTGGCAACAATGAAAAATCCCTATGTTTCCCTACCCGTGTATACGTCACCAGCGGGCAGGCGGACGGGAGACCTTGCAGCCAGAAACGGCTTTCCGGACGCCAGCGATCGAGATTATTTTTTCACCACTTCAAGGTTGAAACTTATTTTGCAATGGGAAGCAATCTGTGCTCCCCGGTAGACTGTAACAGTGCGGAAAAAAAAGCTTTTTTTTTCATTTGTTTTTTTTGGGGGAAGAAAATGCACTTTTTGGCAGCAATGGAGGCCAGCCACTTCAAGGACTTATGCGCGACTTGTGTGCCGAGAGATGTAGTGTCACATGAAACAACCTCATTTAAGCTCGAAATACTTCAAAGCAGCGTTGCGAGTTGAGTATCTTTCTGCAGCTGGAACGGCTTCAAGAACGGTAAGCCCAGACAATTGCCGGCTGTGACCATACGATATCAGTTCAAAGAGGAGCGCTATTAATATCGAGAAAAATAGTGCACATTCTAGCACTATAGTCGACATTTCGCGCAGTCACATTGGTTGTTCGCAATTGCATCAGTTATTTTTGATTTTATTTTTATAAACACTATATCTGTTTCGGATATCGAACGCAGCTCGGGCTACTATTGGAGTTCCCCTCACGCGGCCAATCTGTTGAAGACGAGAGTGAAACGTCTAAAATAAGTTCAAGTCTAACTTTTGACATGACTTTAGACTAATTGCTTTTCGTGTCTGGTATTACAGAGTCAGAATATTCTGGCGGGCTAGTTGGTTACACATACTAAATTACAAATAGCGCCTGTCCTGTCCACTTCTTTGTTTGTCCTTGTCTTAGCGCTATTTGTAATTTAGTATTACAGAGGTTTAGGAAGCAGGTGTTGAGCTCCATTAATATACGATATAGCCTTACCCGGTTTGTCAAATGGTTGGCGTGCAATATCCTCTCGCTGAAGAGGTGGTGAATACGTCTTAATTGATTTTATTGCGGCGAAATGTTTTATAGGGCTGTAAAGTTTTTAAAATCATAAAAATAATAATCTCGTTGAGAGAAGGCACGTAAATGTACAGCTGATGAAGGCTGTGCAATACCAAAACTTTATTATAAAAAATAAAACTTGGATATAAATATGCTCTTTTACCATTTCTATGTGCACTTGTGGATGAGTGTTTGTGCGCGTTGCATTCTACACTGACATTAAAACAAAATATGTACAATTTTTTGTGTAACTTTTGTTGGATTATTTTTAATTAATAATCTTAGGGTGCATTTCTGTAATTTATGCACTATTGTATCTCCAACCAAATATTCTTTATTTGAAAGTGAATAGTGTATCTGTGCAATTTATACGCCTTTCATTGCACCTTGATGTTTGGCTTGTTAGTTGCGGAGTTCCTTTATATTTTCATTTTAGCACGATTTTCATGAACAGTAACCTGCCATCCGGCCCGTACAAATGCAGCCCTTTCGTTTTTATGCTTTTATATATTTACGACAATCACAGTCTACATGTGTTAGGGAAGGCGAACAAAGTTGGCGCCACAAGCACGTACGCTGAAAATAGCACCGACCAGATGCGTTCTTCTGGAACGGTACATCGACATTTTGCTAAATTATTTAAGGACCAAAGAGCATATGCATGCTACAAGAGTAGTTACACCTACTGGCGTATGCAATGGTAGCTTTTCTAACGAAAATCGAAAACAAATGGCGCGTTCCTTCAGGTAAAACGAACGTGTGGGGCAGCTGTACCCATATTCCGAGCATTATCCATGGTGCTTGGGTAATTTGTCAACGAATGTATTGCGTGGCGTTTTGACCTTTCTTCGCCAGCGTAACTGCCAGCGTAACTGCCAGCTTTTGATAGAAATAGAGTCGATTTACTAGCGATTTCACAAAACTAGCGAGCCGCGTCTTTGGCGTACCGAGTTGCAAAAACGATTTTCTCAAACATTCCAAATGCTTTTTATTTTTTTAATGCTAAGGCATTAACTGTTTCATGGAGCGCACTGACGTCATCAGCTTTCAATAAATCAATCAATCATTCATTTTATTTTTTCAAGTCAAATACAAATTCGACTTGAACGGTCCGCTGGCACAAAAGGCAAACAAGTTGCCTGACGAGGTGCCAGCGGCCGGTACCTTTGTTTGAAACCACGCCAAAGGTTGGCCAAACGGCACCTGAAATCTTCATTCCAAGTGAAGCCGATTTCTGATGGATTATGCTCCCATTGACTGGCGCGCGTCATCGAGGAACAAAGCTCCCATTGGCTCTCCTGCGGCCGTAGTGCGGGCCTGGCGACAGAGCACGCTCGGGCAAACTCCGGAGAGGCTGTACGGCCGAGCTCAACGCTGCGCGGCCACTTCACGAGAGCGCGCGCTCGGCCGTCAGTCGCTACTTCGACAGTTGCGAAACGTAGCCGTCCTCGCCACTACTACGCACACGAATGAAGGGAGCGGAAGAACGACATTCATGCTTCCGAACTACAACTCATAAGTGCTTCAATGTACCTCGAGCCTTCTTTTTTTTTTTTTTTCCTTTCTCATATTCAACATATAGGTTGAGGTCATACTTTGTTCAACTAGAAATTATTATCAACTTCAGATAGCACGAACACCCCTATTTTCTCGCTGTTTGACGCGAGAAAGGCAGGCGCGAGCATACCTGATTACCGGCCACGCGCCTCGCTGCCCGCTGGTGACGTCAAGTTTTGAAGGCAGGGAAAACTGGGGAAAAGCTGGGGAGAATGATGTTTCGGTTTCGGCAGCGGGCAAAATATCACTTTTTTAATTACCTAAAGTAAATCTGGGAAAACGATAATGCATTTCGGAATCAGGAAGCCATCTGCCTCCAGATGATGCTTTTGGATTAGGTAGCTCATAATATCGGCGGAGTTCCCTTTTAAGTGATGTTAATCAACGAATTTATAGTCAATAAAGCAACTTGTCTGCACGCTTAAAGCTTGACATTTGACCCCCCAGCGAAGCAAAAACTTCAAAGTAACCATTGACACTGCGAGCTTATTTGACCAAAGGGGAGAGAATTTTGCATTTTGTAGCACATAACTTTCACAATTCTGGTCATCCGTTCACTTTCATTTTAGGATAATTTTTTCTGAGGAATCGCGTGTCTAAGATGAATACTGAGTAACAATGAGTTGACAGAGGTGCTATTGGTTGAGTGATTTGTGCCTGAGTTAATAGAATAGTTAATACAACGCGAATACAATTCACGGGGTACCTAATCATATCATAATATGTAAATGTTCAGTGATCTAAGCGCATGGTTATTTAATTAGCAAAAATGCTATACTGCGCATCGTGATTCCGAGGCCTTAAATTTCCCCAGAAAGCAAGATGAGCATTCCCGCATGAAAAAAACAAACATATTCTTTACATGGCGGATTCAGAGGCGGAGGCCGGATGTCCTGACCCTACTCTTGAATTCCGCATGTGTAAATATTAGGGCGGTGAAAAAAAAAAAAAAAGGGGGGGGGGGAGGGTGTTTTGTAAACATTTAATAATATTGCCGCCCGCAGGGCCGAGAAAGCAACGCTCGGTCACCGACATCTAGAAGATTCGCATTCATTCTCGCACCAGACGTAGCTTTCCACCTGCTTTGTTGTTCTCGAAAGTGCCAGTTCATCCACGCTCCAAGCGCGCGACACTTTCGAGATAGTGACGCACGGTAGATAAGCAGCTACCCGCGACCTTGTCGAGTCAGTCTCGCTAGCGCTCTCTGATTCGCCGCCGAATCGCCACCTGCCTTTCTGCTGCCTCGACGCTCTTTCGTTACTTATTTTTGGTTGGCACAAGTTCGCCCATTAAATCTTTATTTTTCAGTTCACTGCTCGTCTTCGTGTCACCTCCGTTCGTGACATTTTTGGTGGAGGTGCGGGGTAACCCCAGCCCATAAAGCGTACCCCTCTGAGGCTTCGCAGCACAAGTCGAGTCCCCGGCTTAAGAAGACCGTACGTGGAGACGACCGAGACCCGAGGAAGCCGCCGTGATCAAGGGTTGACCCCAGAATTCGATCTACTTCCGAAGAAGACCAACCAGTCGACGAAGCCGACAATGAACCCCCAGTCGTTGCAGACCCCGACCGCCGGCCCCGTCGTCTACCTGCCCGTCGCCCCTCGTACGCCGACGTCCTTCCACGGCGAGATCTACGAAGACGTCGAAGACTGGTTGCAGCAATACGAACGGGTGGCGCTGCACAACCAATGGACTCCCGAACAGCGCCTGCAAAACGTTTATTTTTCCCTCGAGGACACAGCGCGATACTGGTTCGAGAATCATGAAACCTCGATAACATCATGGGACCAGCTGAAAGAAGAGCTCCGAGGGACGTTCGCCAGTCAGCACCGAAGGGAGAGAGCCGAGGACCTCCTTCGGACAAGGACGCAAGGCCCCAACGAAAGTGTCACCAGCTTCGTTCAAGACGTCCTGCGTCTGAGCGCGCGTGCCGACCCACAAGCCGCCGACGACAAGAAGCTGCGTGTCCTCATGCGCGGGGTGAGGGCCGACATCTTTGGAGGCCTGGTCCGCAACCCACCGGCAACAGTCGAAGCGTTCGTCACGGAGGCAACGAACATGGAGCGCGCCCTCCAAGCACGCGCCTCCTACTACCAACGACATCCCGGCGTCGTTGCCTCCACGCTGCTTCGTGACGACATCGGCGCCCATACCCGGGACATTCGCGACATCATTCGAGACGTCGTCCGAGAGGAGCTACGAAAGCTGCTCCCCGCTGCTGAGCGTCCGGCGTCGCTGTCAGTCGCCGAGATTGTACGCGACGAGGTACAGCGGGCCTTGCAGCCTGAACCTCCAGTCGACGTGCCAGCCTCCGAGGAACCGACGCTGACCTACGCAGCCATGGCCAGACGACCACCGCAAGTTCCCCGCCAAGCTACGGCGCCACCACGACGTGACCCTCCAGCGCCGCAGTACTCCCATCGACGCGAAGAACGGCAGCACGTCCGACCAGAGCGACCCTCGCCACGAAAAACCGACGTGTGGCGAACGGTTGACCGACGCCCGCTTTGTTACCATTGCGGGGAAGCCGACCACGTGTACCGCCGTTGCCCGTACCGGCAGCTGGGGCTACGCGGCTTCCACCCCGACGACCCGCGCCCACGTTACGGTGAGCGACCACGCGAGATCGACGACTACCTACGGCGTACAGCCTCTCCGATGCCTGCGCTTCGACGTGGGTCCCGTTCGCCTTCGCCTCGACGTCCTGCAGCATCACCTGTCCATCGGTCCCGCCGAGAGAGCCTGTCTCCCGTGTCCCGCCGGGAAAACTGAGTGCGGCAATACCGGGAGGTGGTGTTGCCGAGGACGAACGACGCCGAAATCCTCCACAAACGTCGGAGGGCCCCCACATTAGCGACGAGACGCATAGGAACGACGGTTCTGCGACGGTGTCGAATAACCTCGACGTTACCATCGACGGCCACGACGCGAAGGCACTCGTCGACACCGGAGCAGACTATTCCGTTTTAAGTGGGAAGCTCTCCCGTCGCCTTCGGAAAGTGATGACGCCGTGGAATGGCCCGAAAATACGAACCGCCGGCAGACATCTCATCACACCAGTGGGAAGGTGTACTGCGCGCGTGGGCATCCACGGAGAGACCTGTCCCGTGAAATTCGTCGTCCTCAAGGACTGTTCGAGAGACATCATCCTTGGCATGGACTTCCTCTGTGAGTACGGTGCCGTTATCGACCTTGGAGAAAACAGGTTGACGCTGCGAAAGCCCGTCCTACCTCCGGAAGGATCCAAAACGTCGCCAGCCGCCGTCCGAGTCATTGCGGACCACGTGAACCTGCCGCCACGGTCGAGTGTTCTTGTGCCCGTCGTGACCGATGCAGTCGCCAGCGGGAACGTCCTTCTGGAAGGCAACGTCCAACTGCTTCTCGGAAGAGGTATAGGCGTCGCAAGGGGCGTAGCGGAGCTGCAGGATGGACGTTCTGTGGTGCTCGTGACAAACTTTCGACCGGAGGCGCAGCACCTCACGAAAGGTGTCGCTGTAGGACACGTCGAGGAACTCCGGGTCGACGCCGAAATCGCCGCGATTTCCAACGAGCTCTCGCCATGTAAGCCGTGCAGTACACCGCCGCCGCAGCTCGACGTCAACCCCAAGCTCAGTGCCACGGAACGACGACAGCTCGGAGACCTCCTCGCCGAGTTCGGCGACTGCTTTGCGACGACGTCGAGGGTGCGCCAGACAACAGTTGCGAAACACCGCATCGTTACCAACGAGGATGCGCTCCCTGTGCATCGGCCGCCGTACCGGGTCTCCCCAAAGGAACGAGAGGCCATTCAGGACCAGGTACAAGAGATGCTCAACGACGACATCATTCAGCCTTCGAGCAGCCCGTGGGCCTCTCCAGTCGTACTGGTAAAAAAGAAGGACGGAACGCTTCGATTCTGCGTTGACTACCGGCGGCTCAATGCGGTCACGAAGAAAGACGTGTATCCGCTCCCCCGCATCGACGACACGCTGGACCAGCTACGCCACTCCCGATACTTTTCGTCGATGGACCTTAAGAGTGGCTACTGGCAGATCGAAGTCGACGAACGGGACCGAGAAAAGACTGCCTTCGTCACGCCCGACGGATTGTATGAGTTCAAGGTAATGCCCTTCGGACTGTGCACGGCGCCGGCAACGTTCCAACGTGTCATGGACACCGTCCTGGCAGGCCTCAAGTGGCAGAGTTGTCTCGTTTACCTCGACGACGTCGTGGTATTCTCGGCCAACTTCGACGAGCATTTGCGACGACTTCGGGCCGTTTTTGAGGCAATCAGGACCGCAGGACTCACCCTCAAGCCGACGAAGTGCCGGTTTGCCTATGGCGAACTGAAGTTCCTGGGTCACGTTGTGAGCAACGAAGGTGTAAGTCCTGACCCTGAGAAAACTCGCGCCGTAGCGGCCTTTCCACCGCCCACCGACAAAAAGGCCGTCCGACGATTCCTTGGACTTTGCGCATACTACCGGCGATTCGTTCAGGATTTCGCCAAGCTTTCTGCGCCGCTCACGCACCTTACGAAAGACGCCGTGAACTTCGAATGGGGTGAAGAACAACAACAGGCATTCGATGAACTAAAGCGACGGCTCCAGTCACCACCGATTCTCGGCCACTTCGACCAATCAGCCGAAACGGAAGTTCACACGGACGCCAGTAATACAGGACTCGGAGCGGTACTGGTCCAACGACAAGACGGTGCGGAGCGCGTGATCGCATACGCTAGTCGGACGCTGTCGAACGCGGAACGCAATTACTCGACAACCGAGAAGGAATGTCTGGCCGTCGTCTGGGCCATCACGAAATTCCGCCCGTACTTGTACGGGAGTCCATTTCGGGTGGTCACCGACCACCACGCCCTGTGTTGGTTAGCGAGCCTGAAGGACCCCTCGGGACGTCTCGCTCGGTGGAGCCTACGACTGCAAGAGTACGACGTGACCGTGGTCTACAAGTCAGGCCAAAAACACAGCGACGCCGACTGTCTGTCCAGAGCCCCTGTCGAGTCAGCTACCGGCTGTGCGAAAGACGACGGCGACGACGACGATCACTTTCTTGGCGCGGTGAGCATTCACGGTATGGCAGCGCTCCAGCGGGACGATCCTGAGTTGCGTGCACTGATCGACCACTTGGAGGGACGAGGGGGTATGATTCCCCGAGCCTTCTCACGTGACCTGCCAAGATTCGCCGTCCGGAGAGGGATCCTCTATAAAGAGAACTTCGGGGACAACAACTCGACGTGGCTCCTGGTGATTCCTGCAAGTCTTCGAGAAGAGATCTTCCAAGCCTGCCACGACGACCCAACATCTGGTCACCTTGGCTACAGTAGGACTCTTGCACGGATCCGAGAAAAATACTACTGGCCCAAGCTCCCGAAGACTGTCCACCTCTACGTCCGTTCGTGCCACGAATGCCAACGACGCAAGAAACCACCGACGAAGCCGGCAGGTCTCCTGCAACCGATCGCGCCCCCGACTGCACCATTCCAGCAGATTGGAATGGATCTTCTCGGACCTTTTCCGCCGTCGACGCAGGGAAACCGTTGGATAATCGTGGCAACTGATTATCTCACCAGGTACGCCGAGACAAAAGCACTCCCGTCGGGGACCGCCGTGGAAGTAGCCAAGTTCTTCGTGGAGTCTATCGTCCTCCGACACGGCGCTCCCCAAGTCCTGATTACGGACCGAGGCTCGTCGTTCATGGCGCAACTGACACAAGAGATACTCCGCCTGAGCCACACCGACCACCGCCGAACCACGGCATACCACCCGCAGACCAACGGACTGACGGAGCGGCTAAACAAGACCATCGCCGATATGATCTCGATGTACGTAGACGTGGAACACAAGACGTGGGATGAAGTGTTGCCCTACGTCACGTTTGCGTACAACACGGCGATTCAAGAAACTACCGGCATTACACCTTTTCAGCTGGTGCACGGCAGGAAGGTGACGACGATGCTCGACGCCATGCTGCCCCACGACCCGACGGACGACGGCACCGACGACGCTCAGCTGGTCACCCAACGAGCAGAAGAAGTACGCCAGCTGGCCCGTCTTCGAATAAAAGACCAGCAACGTGTGGACGCTGGCCGCTACAACCTTCGTCGCCGCGACGTGGAGTTCCAGCCCGGAGACAAAGTGTGGGTGTGGACGCCCATTCGCCGCCGCGGCCGCAGCGAAAAACTGTTAAAACGCTACTTCGGACCCTACAAGGTCATCCGCCGCCTTGGGGACTTGAACTACGAGGTGCTCCCCGACGGAACCCGACCATCAGGACGCCGCCAGCCACGACCCGAAGTCGTCCACGTAGTTCGACTTAAGCCGTTCTACGCGCGCTAAGACTGCAACACTGCATGTTTATTTCGTTTCACCGTAAATTTTTTAGCCATTTCTGTTTTCCTTTCGCGTTGCATCGGGACGATGCACTTTTAAAAGGGGGGATAATGCCGCCCGCAGGGCCGAGAAAGCAACGCTCGGTCACCGACATCTAGAAGATTCGCATTCATTCTCGCACCAGACGTAGCTTTCCACCTGCTTTGTTGTTCTCGAAAGTGCCAGTTCATCCACGCTCCAAGCGCGCGACACTCGAGCCTTCTTTGCCGAACTTTCGAGATAGTGACGCACGGTAGATAAGCAGCTACCCGCGACCTTGTCGAGTCAGTCTCGCTAGCGCTCTCTGATTCGCCGCCGAATCGCCGCCTGCCTTTCTGCTGCCTCGACGCTCTTTCGTTACTTATTTTTGGTTGGCACAAGTTCGCCCATTAAATCTTTATTTTTCAGTTCACTGCTCGTCTTCGTGTCACCTCCGTTCGTGACAATATGAGGTCCCGCCTTTGGAAACACCTGTATTCGGTCATAGTTTCTTGTATTACTGCAGCTAGCGCTTCTGTTAAATGATGTTAATCACGAATTTATTGTCAATAAAACAGCTTGTCTGCACGCTTAAAGCTTGACTCTCGACCTTCAGTGAAGCAAACACTTCAAAGAAACCATTTACACTACAAGCTTATTTGACCAAAGGTGAGAGAATTTCGCCTCTTGTATCATATTTGTTTCACAATTCTGATCATCAGTTCACTTTACTTTAAGAATAAGTTTTTTGATAAATCGCGCGTCTAAGATGAATACTGAGTAACAGTGAGTTGACAGAGGCGCTATTGGTTGAGTGATTTGTGCCTGAGTTAATAGAATAATTAATACAACGTTAATACTATTCACAGAGTAGCTAATCATATCTTAATATGTAAATATTCAGCACTCTGAGCACTTGGTTATTTTATTAGCAAAAATACAATACTGCGCATCGTGATTCCGAGGCCTTAAATTTCACCAGAAAGCACGATGAGCATTCCTGCGTAAAAAAAAAAAAAACGAACAAAAATTTTTTTACACAAAGTTTAAACGTTTTGCTCTAGACAATTCAGACACTTGAATGGTGGACTTGGTGAAGATATAGCTTTGTCTGAGTCCTCGGTTTACATGGAGCTGAATAGTGCCAGCTACCGAAACTGGGCCCCTTTTTCCCATTGAAATGTTCAGAAGAGGACTTATAACTTTTGAATGATATAAGTGTTACTCCTGAACCTTTGACAACTGGTTCGCACAACTAGCACCACGTTTGGATGGAGTGTAAGATTCTGGCGATGCGTCGTTTCTTTTGGCAAGAAAAAAAAGCAGTTCTCTCTTTTTTTCTGAGGGTGGTACGTTGTACACAAAACCCAGCCACCAAAGATGGCAGCCGTGAAAGCTGACAGACTCGGTCATTTTACACATACAACAAGACGACTCGAGCAGCACAAAGGATATACTTGATATACTCGAGCAGCACAAAGGATATACTTGATATACTCGAGCAACACAAAGGATATACTTCTTATATGGCTCGAATATTTTCTCGTTAACCGTTCTCAGTTCGTTTCAGCTAACACCCTCACATCTCGCCCAAGTGGCGTCCACTCGGGTGTGCCCCAAGGCTCTGTGCTTGGCCCTCTCCTTTTTCTTATCTACATTAATGACCTCCCATCTTGCGTTTCTTCCCATATTCATTTGTTTGCAGATGAATGTGATTTTCAGGGAAATTTTATGTGATAATGATATAACCACTCTTCAATCTGATCTTAACGTTATGGTGCAAAACACGGTGCATGGAACTAAACATTAACAAATGCAAACTCATGCGTGTCTCTAGAAAAAATATTAACTCACCCGTTTCTATCTCTTAATAATGCGCCTTTAGACGCCGTATCTTCTTATAAATACCTTGGTGTTCACATTTCATCTAACCTGACTTGGAGAGTTCACACCTCGTACGTTATTAATAACGCTAACCGCATGTTGGGTTATCTTCGACGTAACTTTGCAAAAGCACCTTCATCCCTAAAACTACTACTGTACAAGGTCCTAATTCGCTCTAAACTCGAATATTCCGTTTCAGTTTGGGATCCCAGCCACGAAAACTTGATACACACACTTGAAATGGTTCAAAATAATTCTGTTCGTTTTATATTGTCTAAATATAATAGAACTGCAAGCATCAGTACAATGAAATCTAACCTTGATCTGCCATCCCTAGCATCCCGCCGCAAAACCTCTCGTCTTTGTCTCTTTCACAAACTGTTTCTTCATCCTTCCTTGCGCGCCGAACATATTTTACCCCCCCCCCCCCCCCCCCCAATATATCTCATCTAGATTAGATCATGTTCATAAAATCGGGATTCCATCGTGTAGAACTAATGCTTTTTTTCAGTCATTCTTTCCTCGCACACTCAGTGGAGTGGAATGGCCTTCCCGCCCCAACAGCAACCATCGAAGATCCCCAGCAGTTCAAGAACGCCATAGCTAACATTGTATAATTAAGAGTCAATTTACTGTACTAATAATCACTGCATTTTTTAATTTTATACTTATACATTGAACTCACTCCCCTCTCTAATGCCTTTGGCCCTGAGGGTATATTATGAAAAAAATAAATAAATAAACGGCATAGCGTATCAAAGCAAAAAGCTCAAAGCATGGGGAGACACAAATGGCGCCAGGCTGATTTCTTGCTCATCACCATCCAGATGGCAACTCTTAGAGTGATTCGAGACATCAAACAGCTCCTGACTATCCATTCTGATTTTCTAGGCGGGTGGAAATGTGCATTTGAGGCAGTCGAATCGCACCACAACTCCAACACGGCAGGTTGCTGCCTCAGCCCATTTCTTCGACACTCAACAAGATAGTCCGTGGTTGCTTACGGACGTGTCTTGTGGTTAACCGACAAAGACATCATTCAAAAGTGAAAGAGACCCGCATTGCCATAGGAAAAATACAAATCGAAATTGGAAAGAAATTACGACGCTCGACACAAAGGCATCCACTCAGAAATCAAACTATCGGGTGTCTCAAATAGCGGCCAGGCTGTTGAAATCGACCCCAAAATTCGGTTTCTTAACCTATCGTGCTACGATTTTGTGCAGCGTTGCCCACAGATGGTGCATTTATTCTATAAAATTTGCAAAGAGCGAACTTACCTGAGGAAAAAGTAAAGAAAGAAAACGTCTTAACTCCTATGGAAACCCAGCGAAGCCACCGGTAGTTTCGCTGCGTTTCCATGGGAATTAAGCCTTCTTCTTTTTTTACTTTTTTCTCACGTAAGTTCGCTCTTTGCAAATTTTATTGAAAAAATGCACCACCTGTGGGTAACGCTGCACAAAATCGTAGCGCGATAGGTTAAGAAACCGACTTTTGCGGTCAATTTAAAGAGCCTCACCGCTATATGAGACACCCGGTATATGCAGTCCTGGTTCGTATATGATAGCAAGGCTCCAAGGCTGTGTAGTCTCTGCTATTAATTAGAGCACTATATAGCTCTTACGGAGCAAAGTAACGCGATCCTTTGATCCGCGTGTTTTGACGACAACATGGCTGACAGAGCAGCTCGGCGAAGGGCACGTGGTACTCAGGGTTCCAGGAGGCGCCTGCCCAATGGGAGAACACACGAAGATCAACGCAACCCGGCTTATTAAAAAATAAATGCCGAGTTCACACTTTTCGAAACTAGTCTGTCGTGAAGTTGGTAAAGCCTTTAACACTTTATCAAAGTTTTCATAATATTAGATGCGTGTGAATTTTTAGAAGGCAATTTCTAAGGCAATGGCATTTAAAGCAGACGATTTTTTTGCGCAGCTTAGATGGACTTCATGTGTTGGCCGGAGTGGGTCACGTGAACGGTGTGACGTCACCGGGTCGTCTGCTAAACGATGCCGCTCAGGCAATTAAAAAAAAAAAAAAAGATTACGTTTCTACATGGCACCAGCTTAGCGAAAATTATTTTAAATTGTGCCTTTCCTTTGTCAGAAACTATTGTCGTTTCGGACATCCCTTAGATATCCAAGAAACAACGATTTTCTTAAGTTCCTCATGCATGTGTGACCGGAGTTTGAACCCCCGGGCGTTCGCCTCTAATCGCCGAGAGATGGCGTTCTAGATTGCGCTACTCTGCTCCGAAGGAGCTATATAGCGCTCTAATACTGATATAATAAAGAAACAATAAAAAAACATCGATTTTAGAAGACTATTCATAATCAAGGTCTAAACAACATCACTGCTCCTACTGCAGTCGGAAATATTGTTCCATACTCAAAAATAAAAACAAAAGTAGTGTTGCTAGAGCAACATCGTCGAAAATAAAAAAAGAGGTAAACAAATCTTGAGATGGCGTTAAATGAACGCAATTACGATTACTCGGAGGACGAATCCTTACATTATGTAACCGAGCTTAGCTGTCTTATTAGAAAAGAGTCTGTAGCGCTTATTTCATTATGCATACGGTACCTGTCTGAGGCATAATTCGGGGCAGAAGAGGAAGTATTGTGCTACGCGCAGTGTTGTCGGTAAAGCGTTACAAGTAACGGCGCTACCGTGTGGGATTTGCTAGCTACCAACAGGGTGTTGCGTTCGGGAGGTGACGATGTCAGGTGCGGAACCAAGAGTTGGGGCTGTGGCTCGCTGCTAGTATGGCCCCAAGGAAACAGGCCTGGAGTGGGGTTACTGAAGTAGAACTTTTATGTGCATTGCATATACAAGTAGCATGGTCGACTGGTTAATCGGCAATCGGCGACTTCGGGCTCCCTGAGCCCGTGTTATATATAGCCCTCCGAGGGCGAGAAGGCCCTCTGAGAGAGAGGAGCCTTCCCCGGTGTTCGAGTGTTCACGAGATGTCCGAAGTGCGGGGGTGGCTGATGCAATTTCTGGGTGTTCTTTCAGCGAGGGGCAGATGATGTAATCCCTCGACGTTCTTGCCGCGCTCCGGTGGCTGATGTAAGGAGTTGACGTTCTTGCTGGAGCCCAACACCGACAGACCCACACACACACAGGCACGCACACGCACGCCGGTGTTTCTCCTTGCGAGGGCCCGCGATTCCAGATGGTCTCGTGGCCTCCGTAAGACGTTCTTTTTGAGTTTAAAGCCCCCAGCGAAGGCCGTCGCAACAAGGGGTACCGATGGAGTAACCAAGGGGTTATCTCAACAGCGGCGGCGATCTCAAAGGAGACGTCAAACCTAGTAGCGCGGTCCCCACATCTCCGCTGCAATATAGACGACGTTTAGGGCTACATTACCGCGGGTCGGTTCGATAAATTACCTCCGTCGGTGCCAATGATCGTCAACTTAGTCTCACTCTCTCGAATACAGCGGAAGAGAAGACAGTCGTACCAGAGTAAGGACAGAGTCCAAGAGCACTTATTAAAATACTCTGCTAAAAGAACTACAATGTCCCCATCCAAAATGCCCCCCCCCCCCCCCCCCCCCCCGCGTCGGCAAGGTAAGAAAAGGTCCTTACCTGCCAGACGCGGGGTTCCGGAGAGCCAAGATCGGGGAAGCATCGGAGAAGTCGCCGAACCACGTCCTATCTCTTTCGCGGTCACCGGACGAGTCCCTTTCCCGAAAGCGGGAAGACAAGAGGCGAAACCTCCTCACCTGTCAGCTGTGATCCGCATCCTCGCGGGGGAACGCAACACCTCCTAGAAGACAAGGCCGTAGCGCTGTTCTCGTGACGTCGCGAAGGAAGGCCATCGGGGGCGCTCGGCGAAGCGAAGGCAACGCGCGTGGATCGACCGTCGTAACGCGCTTTTAGTGACATACGCGTGTCTTATTAGCTACAATGAAAGCTGCACATAGCAACGGGTCTCGAAAATATTTTATTACACGGGAAAAATATTACACCGCTAAATAATCGGGATGAAATCGTACGGGGTAGGCGTATAAGAGAAAACATTGAGCCACGCAATATTTACACAGAAATACTTCGAAACAGATCAAAACAGATCACAGTTAAAAATCAGGTAGACGTAGTCGACGCGCACACAGCTAGACAAGTGTCACTTACGATCATGTAAGCGATGTTATCGCGTGCTGTGACTGAATTCTTGCATCATACCCCGGCCACATGTCAAAAGTAATGTAATTTCGATCGAATGACATTATGGGGTCGACAAATCAGCTTGCGACGCTCGTATAATAAACTCAAGACCGCGAGCTGATTAAGTCCCATATCATTTAATGAAAATATATTAACTTTTCCGTGTGGCAGGGGTACTAAACTTATTATTTACAGTCAACTAATTTACTTCTCCCTATGGGCTCGAGCTGCCTTAGAACAAAATATCTTATTTTGTAAACAATACTACTATTACCTTAATACAGTTAAGATTCTAGTATAAAAGCGGTAAAGGCAATAAAATAGCATTAGTATAAATAAACACATGAACACAAACAACGCACTTTGTATAATCACACAAACTTGTTATTCACCTTCCAGTGAAAACTAGAATAATACCACGCATATTTACAAATGTCGACGCAACCGCACACGGATAACGACGAACAAGATGCCATTCTGTCACGAAAAACAAAAACGAAAAAACAACCCGACTGCAGCACTTTACCCGCGTCCCGCATGACCAAGAAAGCCCGTAAATAAGTTGTTACTCACCTGTCGATCGTATTCCCACGTCCCACAATAGCCGTGGCGAAAACATTTGAACACCAACTTTAGGTCTCTCTCTGTCGAAAGAGAGGTCTATCGATAATCGACCAGTTGTCATCGTTGGCTGGTTGCCACACATGTTACTCAAACCGTAGCAGGACTTGTTCCGCGAATCCACGTAAATGCCGTAGTATCAAGCGAACACAACAACAACAAAAAAAAAAAAAACTACCCGAGACAGCGGTGACGATCAAGAAACCACGGGAAGGATCAAAAGAACCAAACACACACACACACACACACGAGAGCAGCTGGCGGCAGCAGTGGGGGAGGTTTAACCAGCTTAACGTCGTCGACCCATCTCTTGCTCGCGTGCGCTCCCTGCAGCGATGACTGGATTTGTTTCGGTTCCCTTCCCTTCTGGAAGTCTCAGCGTTCCTTTTCAGACAGTCAGCAGCTCACACACAACGTAAATTTACCAGAATCGGAGCCCGTACGAGGGAAGAGAACGTCGCAGCGGACCCGTTCATTCGAAAAGTGTGAGGATCTGTGGGATTGCACGTAGTCCCGCGGTTACGGGGATAATCATAAATATAAAAAATTGGTACTTTCAACCTTCGTAGAGCGTTGTATATTATGTTTATATTATGTATACAATAAATTGTACAATACTGCGCTTTTAAAACATATATTAATGTCAGATAAACGCTCACGAACACCCCGCGCCGCTCGACAAGAAACGTTTTTTTCACGTCGATGCCACAAAAAGTTTCTCACGTAGTTGCGCTATGGACTTCCTTCCTTCGCCATTGTGACGTAACCACTCGGAGCGCTACGGCCTTCTCTTGTAGGAGGTGTTGGGGAACGGGAAGAGGTCTCCCCGAGAGAGAGTGAGGGGAGGGCCCTCCAAGACAGGGGACCCTCCTCTTCACGAACAGGTCGGAGCTCACAGCGAAGGCGGCCGAGCGTTCCGACCCGCAGCCGTTATCACAGCCGTCGGGGAAGGGAGACTACAGGAATCCCCACAACCGGGAACGAGTTACTTTTTTTCGAAAACGTAGTAACTTAGTCGTTACTTTTTCAAAGCAGTAACGGATAGCGTACTTACGTTACTTATTTCAAATAACAGGTAACGTAGATACGTTACTCGTTACTTCCCAAATCTTGAAACAAAACAAAACAAAAAAGTCGTTAGATTTTTAAATTTTGTTCTTGTTTCTAGGCGCCAAGCCATATAAACTTTTGAGTTTTTTAACGTTTTTCTTTGCA
Source organism: Ixodes persulcatus (assembly GCA_013358835.2). Lineage (NCBI taxonomy): Eukaryota > Metazoa > Arthropoda > Arachnida > Ixodida > Ixodidae > Ixodes > Ixodes persulcatus. The sequence goes on along the minus strand of JABSTQ010010047.1, from coordinate 634,993 downwards.
TTTTTTCTCATGAGCATTTATTCGAAACCTTAAGAAATACAAAGTAATTATGTTCCGTTTCTGTATGAACATAACGTTTCTTGAAATAAGGTGCTTATGCATACCTGCACCGACAAAACAGTAAAATGGGTTAATTAATAATTTAAAAAAAGTAAAGCAAAAGTAGCGTGGCTTACTTTTTATCGGTATCGGTAACGGTAACGCGTTCCTTTCGTTTGCAAGTAACGCGTAACGTTTTTTAATATTTATTTTTATTTCGATAACGGATATAAAACACTGGCTACGCGTGCCGCAGCTGCACGCCAGAGTCAGAAATCAAAGGAAATCTTGATGGCTCGGTAGATACATGTGTACGCGGTTGAGCCGCCATGGCGTACTTGCGGCGCCTGAGGCATTTACCTCGTGTGTTAACGCAGCTGGTACTTCGGCGCCGTGACTTAAATGAACGGATATGTCCTAAAAAAGCAGCTTGCCTGAACGCGCAAAACTCGATGCCGGATCGCGCAGCAAGACCGATTCTCCGAGGGCATCGGTGATTCTGCGACCTCAATTGATTTAATGTGAGTGAATATTCGTGTTTCAGCTGCGAACACAGCAGTATCTTGTCACGTTGGGGCCTTTTCTTATTTCGCCTTATTGGAGATCTTTATATCCATCGTGTACAACGTTTAGCGACTGACCAAACTTGCCAACTTAGTACATTGCGGCACTTGACATGAAAGCGCGCTCCCAAAAGTCAGAACTAGATGACATGACCCTGTTTCTAAAATTACTACATGACTAAAAGGCAGTCATCTTCGCTGCTAATAAGATTACAACAACAAAAAAGAACAATAAGAAACAACACGACATTTAGAACAGAGTTCATCAGTCAGTACAAGTTACATCACTGAAGCCAGCGCAATAGTAAATATTATTCCATGCTATCCTAAGAAGAATTAATAATAGTAATAATTATATTAAAATAATGATAATAATAATAATATTAAAATAATTATAATAATCATAATATTAAAATAATGATAATAATACTAATAATATTAATAATAATAATAATAATAATCTTTATTCACAACACATTAGTCCAATATTACAGGCAAGCGGGTCTGCCAAAGCCAGCAAGGGCTTGAAGGGCAGGACCCGGCAGTCGACGCACGAAATAGTTAAAACTAATTTTGTAAAAACATAATAACAATAATAATAATTTTATTCCACAAATGTTCAAAAGCACTGTACAAATGCGGGTTTGTCCAAGCCAAGGGAGGCTTGTGGGACAGGACCCGGCAAATCGGACACCGAAAGCTCTCAAAAATAGAAAAAGCAAAACAAAGAACATTTCATAAAACGAAACAGTACAGAGTGAACACGAAATGCGAGAGTCTAGAATCCATCAACATTTTTGTTTACAATTTCCCTTTTGCAGTACACTCAAAGACACAATCGCGTAATTTATTGAAGACATATGGCACGTAATGAGAGCGAGTTATTTTACCGTAGCGAGTTACACAACGGGGATTGAGAAAACGGGGCGTGCAAAACGGGAATAATAATAATAATAATAATAATAATAATAATAATAATAATAATAATAATAATAATAATAATAATAATAATAATTTTATTGCACACATTTCAATACAATACATGAAAAAGCGGGTCCGTCGGAAGCCAATAGCGGCTTGTGGGACTGGACCCAGCAGCGGCGTAAAGAAAAAAAAAACTATAGTACACAAAAAATAATATTAGCAATCACAAAAAATAACGGGAATAATCATAATAATATTAATTATCAACAGAAAACCAGTAACACAATACAAATACCGGTCAGTCTAGGCCATAGAAGGTATAGCGACCCTCACGGTCAGCACAAGCGGTCTACAAAAGAAGATGAAGAAAAGGCGGGGCTCGCGCGGCACGGGCACATAAACGCAGTTCGAATCCTACCGCTGTCTGTACTGGTCGCTCTCATTCCAGCTCCTACAGATTTGGTGACCCGGTATCGGACTCACGCCTTCCACCCTGCTGCTGTTTTCATGGCTCACGCCGGCCCATCAAACGTTCCTCACGGCGACGCCCTCCTCACGGCAACGATCCAAAACATTCGGCTTCCGCCTTTTTGGTCCAAAAATCCCCCGAGTATGGCTCATGCAAGTCGAGGCACAGTTCCGTCTCCGGCACATCACCAGCCAAGAGACGAGATACCTTCACACCGTCTCCTCCTTGCCAGCCGACGTCGCCGAGGAACTGGCCGACATTCTCTCCACACCGGATCCGGTCAACCCCTTCGATCATTTGAAGGCAGCCATCCTTGATCGGAAGTCCGAATCGGAGCGCAGCAGGCTGCAACAACTTCTCACCACTGAGGAACTTGGTGATAGACGCCCGTCGCAACTCCTCCACCGAATGCGCCAGCTGCTGGGAGACCAAAACCAGGACCCCAACAACCATCTCCTCCGTGAGTTGTTTCTCCAACGTCTTCCGCAGAACATGGTTCTGGTGCTAGCGGCTGCGGAAGACATATCACTAGACAAGCTTGCTGAACTTGCGGACCGAGTCGCAGACTATTCGAGGTCCCCTAGCATCAGCACCATTACTCCTCAGTCACCAACAACAACGGAAGACTCAAGATTTTCTCGTATCGAAGACCGCATTGATGCTCTAAGCCGTCAACTTGCCACCCTTGCACCTTTGACGCGGCATCGCCAACCACGGTTCCGCTCCCGTCGACGCTCGGGCTCTCGCTCCCGTTCCCTGGAGCGCACTTCCTCCAACAGAGGTGAGAACGACACTACCTCGGGTGTGTGCTGGTACCATCGTACCTTCGGAAACGATGCCCGCAAGTGCGCCCTACCTTCCTCTAGTGCGGGAAACCAGATGACCGGGCACTGACGGCGGCAAGCGGCACCGGTCAACAGGAAAGCCGCCTCTTTTACGTTGTAGACAGAGTAGCTGGCCATCGCTTCCTTGTCGACACTGGAGCCGAGGTCAGCGTACTACCGGCCACTTCTTTGGAACGACAACGCAAGCAAAAGACCTCCCCGCTCCAGGCGATCAACAATTCCCCAATTGCCACCTACGGTCAGCGGTCCGTCACACTCAACCTCGGACTGCGCCGCACATTTCGGTGGCTATTCATTGTCGCCGATATCAAGCAGGCTATCCTGGGCGCTGACTTTCTCAGCTTTTATAACCTTGCCGTAGACATTCATTCACGGCGCATCATTGATTTGACCACACACCTCTCCGTTAATGGCGTGCTCTCAACCACCACGACGACAGCCATTCGCGCGTTTTCGCCGTCGTCAGACTACGAGAAAATTCTTGAGAATTTCCCGAACATCACGAGACCACACACAAGAGAGTCGCCGGTGAAACACACCATCACCCACCACATCGCTACCTCTGGTCCTCCCGTTTTTGCGCGTCCTCGTCGATTGTCTGGAGAACGCCTCGCCATCGCTCGTCGCGAGTTCGAGCACATGCTCGAACTTGGAATCGTTCGTCCATCGTCGAGTAACTGGGCATCACCTCTTCACATGGTCGCCAAGAAAGATGCAGGCGACTGGAGACCATGTGGTGATTATCGCGCCTTGAACGCCAAGACTCAACCTGACAGATACCCACTGCCTCACATACAAGACTTCACTGCGAATCTGGCTGGATGCCAGATCTTCTCCAAGATCGACTTGGTGAAGGCATACCACCAGATTCCGGTGGAGCCTGCAGACATCCCAAAGACCGCCATCGTTACACCTTTTGGCCTCTTTGAATATGTGAGAATGCCGTTTGGCTTGCGGAATGCCGCCCAGACTTTCCAACGCACCATCAACGAGGTGACGCGCGGCCTAGATTTCGTATTCGCTTACCTAGACGATATTTTGGTCGCCAGCGCATCCAAGAAAGAACATGAGAAACATCTGAGCGCCCTTTTTACCCGGCTTGACGACTACGGTTTGGTCATCAACCCCAACAAATGTCTTTTCGGCGTGACCAACATCGAATTCCTGGGCCACCTCGTCACCCCACAAGGCATCAAGCCTTTAGAGACCAAAGTCACCGCCATTCGTGACTTTCCTCAACCAACATCTCTAAAAAAGTTGCGTGAATTCTTGGGCCTACTAAACTTCCATCGTCGGTTCCTGCCGAAGTGTGCTGAGTTACTAAAACCCCTAACTGATCTGCTCGCCACCAAAAAGGAAGCCTCGGCGTCTCTGAATTGGAGCGAAAGTCTGCCTTTTCCTTAGCGAAACAGGCACTTGTTGACGCCGCAATGCTCACCCATCCTGCCCCAGACGCGCCGCTCCGACTCCTCACAGACGCATCAAGCGTAGCTGTCGGTGCGGTTCTTGAACAGAACGTTTCTGGCTGGCAGCCGCTTGGATTTTTTTCACACAAACTCAAAGACGCTGAACATAAGTATAGTACATTCGCACGGGAACTTCTAGCAGTGTATCTATCCATCAAACACTTTCGCCACTTCATCGAGGGCCGGGACTTTTACGTTCTGACCGATCATAAGCCCCTGACATTTGTGTTCTATCGAAATCACACCGACTACACCGCGCGTGAGATCTGGCACCTCTGCTTTATCTCGGAGTTTACCGTTGATCTCCGGCATGTCAGCGGCCAGGAAAATACTGCTGCTGACGCACTCTCTCGCGTAGCAAACATTACTTCAGCTCAACATCCAGTGGATTTTGAAGAGCTAGCAGCCGCTCAAGGCGATGACCCCGAGCTACAACGCCTTCGTGACTCTTCTGCATCTCTCAAGTTCGCTGACATTCCTCTACCTCTTTCTCCAACAACCGTCAGTTGCGAGACGTCAACCGGCGTTTCACGCCCGTTTGTACCACCAACGTTTCGCCGGACTCTGTTCGACCACTTGCACAACAGAAGCCACCCGGGAATCCGTGCTTCACAAAAATTGATTACCGCTCGCTTCTTCTGGCCGAAAGTGCTTGGTCGCCAGGTCAAGACCTACACCCTCGACATCAACGGTCATCATGACGTTGTTTCTATAGACCGCGTCAAACCGGCCTACCTGGACACAGCCCTGCCCACGCCCGCCTCTGCCATCACCACCCCACTGCCACCATCGGCGTCTGCACCTAGACCCCAGCGCGTCACTTGGGCCCCTCCGGCAGCCATCGCTCTACAGGGGGGAGCCTTATAGCGACCCTCACGGTCAGCACAAGCGGTCTACAAAAGAAGATGAAGAAAAGGCGGGGCTCGCGCGGCACGGGCACATAAACGCAGTTCGAATCCTACCGCTGTCTGTACTGGTCGCTCTCATTCCAGCTCCTACAAAGGCTTGTGGGACATGACCCGGCATGTCAAACGACGAAACACTGCGCGTTTTACACAAGAAAACACCGCAACAAAACAACAAAGTCAGAGGATGTAGGAAACACTGGAGCGACGGCAACGTTGAACGGCTAAATTATTTAACATGCTTTTGAAATTGTTTCTTCTTGCTGGCTTTGATGACGTGCTCTGGAAAGTTGTTGAAGATGAAAGGCACATAATATGATGTAAATGTTTTTCCGTAACGCGTAGTACAACGAGGGGTTATAAAACGCGATGTGTGGCGAAGGTTCCTGTGGCCTACAAAAGGGGCCTTGAAATCGTTACTCCAGAAGTGGCGGAGTACCACACTCTGCACAAAAAGAGAAGTTCGGCATCCGCAGAGATTCAAACACATTCACACCAGAAAAAAAAAAAAAATCAAGATGATAGCCACTTGAATTGTTCAAAAGGGTTTTCAAAATACGGTCAACTTCTGTCTGCCACAAATCCGAAGAGTTGCCAAATAACGTAATACCATACCGTAGTATACCGTAACCAAAGGCATGCGCGATAGATTTTCTTACAAAAAACGGCATAAACACTCTGTGACTAAAAAGTAAACAGCTTATGCTGCGAAGTTTACCACAAATGTACGACAGGTGAGAATTCCAAGACATATCCGAATCAAATAAAATACCCAAATACTTCGCTTGATCTACATATTCTAGGGGGGAACAGTCGCAGTCAAAACACCTTGAGTTGTGCAAAGTCGCTGGAGAACCAAGGACGATATTTTTAGGGGATTGCTAAAACAGACTACTTTTCGTTTTCGATGAGTTGATTGCAATTAAATTCTCATAAAACCAGTCCATAATTCACAAAGCATCATCCTGCAGAAGCCGTACAGCATGACAATAATTCAAGTGGCGGGATACAAGTGCGGTGTCGACTGCATACTGAAAAATACTACAACTAGTAATTCTGGCTGACATGCTGTTTACAAACAGGTTAAAAAGTAAAGGTGATAATACACATCCCTGCGGAACACCGGCCTTTATCATCACCCGTGCGCTCTGAAAATTCCCAACAGATACAATTCGGGAACAATTAAAAAAAAGTTTCTAGTTTGGCAAAGAAAGGTCCACGGAAGCCGAAATTGTACAGTTTTTGAAGGAGCAATTTGTGACTGACTGTATCGAAAGCCTTTGTCACGCCTAAAAAAGGGCACATGCAAAAAGATTGTTTTTGAACGCGCTGTGAATTATGTCAGAAACTTCCTCAAGGAGCGGCGGCGTGGCCCTTCCATCCACAAAGCAATATTGACTTCGGGAGATAACATAAGAGTCATCGATGAAACTGGTCATCACAGAGAAAAGATGTTTTTCTAGTATCTCGGCAAGACATGGCAGGATTGAGTTGGGACGATAGCATTCATATTTATCTGGCGATCCTCCCTTAAACAGCGGCTTAACAATCGCCGTCTTTAGGTCGTCAGGAATAACACCGGAAGCTAGAAATTCATTTATCATGCACAGAAGAACCTGTTTCACAGCGCCGAAGTTTAGACATAGATCACAAACACGGATTGAATCCGTACCAGGGGCTTTGTTCCTCTATATATTGAATACGATGAACCGCAACGTGCCTAAGTTGAGAGGTGGTAAATACGCCGAAGCAGATACCGTGGAATCGCCAATTAAACTGGATGACGCAACCCTTTCGCATCTGGCAGTACCTGAAGACGCCGCAAAGAACGCATTAAAATCGTTGACTACTTACTGACTGAAGGTTTAATCCGAAATGCCTTTGTAAAGAATGAATAGGTCCGTGTGGTGCGCGGCCTCGGAATTCATTAATAAGCCCCCCAAGTTTGCCGTGGGTTAGGCTTAGTATAATCATAATAATAATAATAATAATAATAATAATAATAATAATAATAATAATAATAATAATAATAATAATAATAATAATAATAATTTTATTAAGCAAGATCAAGAATACAAAATTAGAGGTCTGCCGAAGCCAGAGTAAGGCTTGCTTGCCGCTTCCTGGCATTGAAAGCACATTTTTCACAATAACAAATACGAACAAAGAACAATACCTGGCACTCAAAGTTTTGAATGCTTATTCTTGTCATTAGGGCGTTTTCAGATGAGGCCGAACAACCATGTCCGGTGACCATTTTTAATTTTGATAAAAAATATATTTTGCTGGCTCCATGCCCAGAAGAATAAAACCAAAACTTTCGATGGAAATTTTTTTTGTCTGCGAAAAAAAAAATTGTAAGCACCCTCTCCCTTACCAAATTTTCAGATCTGGACTTATATAAAAAAACAGATAGGGTTCTATAAAAAATTGGGCATATCTGCCCATATCAAGCACATCAGTTTATATAAGGCTTACCTGGCCAGATCTGCCCACTTTTTTATATATCCATATCTGGGTCTGCCAAATAGGGGTATATCTGCCTCCCAAATCAGGGCAGATATGTCCCAATCAGATAAGGAACCTATATATAGAGGGTGTTTTTTTTATTCTTCCAGATTTTTTTTTAAAAAAGCCATGAAAGCTACACTTATGCGGTTTATGCAAGTGAGTTATACGCCGAGGGGGACATTATGTGGGTGGCTAATTTTTGCTATAAGTTGGCTAATTAATTGAAATTCACTACCTAACTTTTCAATTAGTGAAAATAGACATATGATTCCAATTAGAAACTTGCTGAGCGTCGTCCAAAACCCCTAATTATTTTCAGAAAGACTTTCAGCGCGTGAGAAGCCTAGTAGTGCACTAAAGTTACCACTCGTGGAGCATGTACAAGGCTAGCAGTTTCGGTAAGGCGCCCGCGCAATTTTTCCGTCTCTTATGTATCCCCAGCCTTGTACCTGCTCCACGAGTGGTAACTTCAGCGCACTACTGCGCTTCACACGCGCTCAGTCTTTCTAAAAATTACTGATTTAGGAGTTGTGGACGACGCTCAGCAAGTTTCTACTTGAAACCATACGTCTATTTTCACTAATTAAAAGTTAATTAGTGAATTTTCATTAATTAGCCGACTTATCCTAAAGATTAGCAAACCACATAATGTCCCCCTGGGCGTATAACTCACTCGCACAAACCGCATAAAACAAAACTGCAAGAATAGGTGGTATTCACTGAGCCTGCAGGTTCAATTTTGCCAGGGAGCGCCACCGTCAATCCGCCATCTTGGATGTCGCGGTTTGACTGGCTTGGGTAAGCGGTCGTCCGTTGCTAGTGTGTGCTAATTTCATATCGTTGAAGAAGCTTCGTTGAACAGAAGAGAGAAGAAAAGTTGATCTCGGGGGCGGGCCGTTTTCCTTGTTGCCGCCGAGTACCGTGTGTAAAGGCTGAACCGCATGTAAGCAATTTAGCGAGCGACGGGACGAGCGACGGCGACGAAGACCCGCTTCGCTGTCGCTCAGTCACTCGCGCGACGAGGCAAACCGCATAAAAGCGACGGGAACAAGCGAACAAGGTGATAAGCGACGTTTTCTAGAAATCCAAAAGCCAAGCGACGCGACGTGCGATCGTGAGAAATCTCCGTCGATGTCGCCGTAGCTCGCTAAATCGCTTACACGCGGTTCACCCTTCACTGTCGCCTGTCGCGTAACTCGGTTTTGGGATTACTATAAAACTTAGCGTTCATTGCCTTGGTCGTTTGCTCCCGTCGCTTTCATGCAGTTTGCCTCGTCGCGCGAGTGACCGGGCGGGAGCGAAGGGGGTCGCCGTCGCTCGTCTCGCCGCTCGCCAAATCACGTACATACGGTTTTTAAATCGCTTGGGCTAATGAAAAATGCGCCGCTTTCTTCATAAGCTGCGCACTCGGTGAGCTGCACGGTATGTTTCTGCACAAGAACGAACACCGGAGGCACGACGTACGACATGGAGGCGATGGAGCAACACGGTTACACGGCCGTAGTGCAGAAACTCCGCTAAATAAAAACAATAAAGCAACTAGCAAAACAAAACAAAGAGTAATGACACCGTGCTACAAAAGCACCAAAGTAGAAAAATCAGTTCTTGCAAGAGCTACCGCCGTGGGCACGGCGCGCGACACAGAGCGCTGCATGGAGCCGAGCGAGAAACGCGGCCGCGGTGAGCGAGTCCGATAGCGACAAAAACGAACTAAAACACACACAACAAATATTCCTACGGCGCTTCAAAAGCACCAAAGTAGAAGAATAACCCATAGTTTCGGTCGAAAAGACATGATTATAGAATTTCGGAGAAATTATTCTCCCGGTTGCCAGGAGATAGACACCGCCTAATTCTAGAGGTAATCTGGAAAAGTATCTTGTAGGAAAACGATCAATTGTCGCGAAGAAGGTTGCAGCGCACTTACTTTGACGAGACGGGACTTGAAAGGTGTAACGAGAAGGAAGGTGTCCAAGAAGATGCAACGCGATGTAGCACAAGCTGTCATTTGTAGAACCGAACACTTAACGCATCACAAAAAATACTTGGGCTTCTTTGAAGAAATCGCTTGCAGAAGCAGAAATCCGCGGCAGCCACGCAGAGCGAACACACGCGGCACGCCAAACTAGGTCCCGCAAAACGCATTCCGAGATTGCAAACGTCTAACGCACCTTCTACCACGCTTTCAGCTTAGGGAGAGAGAGAAAAGGAGAGAACGAAAGGCCGAAACGGGAGTGCACACACAAAAGGCTTATCTTCTGGGGCATCAACGACCACAACGAGCGGTTTTGTCACTTGTACCCAAGGTTGATAGTGCAGTGAATGCTATGTTTGGCCTCGGGCTCCAGGCAGGTGCCGTGTCCTGCCTTATCACCAGCTTCTAGACTGTAGTCACGTGACCCTAACCGGAGGCACGATTGGCCTAAAACATGCATAGCGTCTACCCTGCTGTCAACTCCGAGTGAACCACAGCTCTATGAAGTCCAGCTTTTGAACTTCCAAAGAAGCTGTCCAGCTCGAAAGTGACCCAAAACAATGCGAGTTTGAAGATACGTTCTTTCGACGTCTTTTCAACGTGTCTGTGCTGCCTGGGAATATACGCAGACTGGGAATATACACAGATACGTTGAAGAGACGTCGAAAGAACGTCGATGACGTCAGGAACCACATGTCGAAAGAACGTCGAAAGTCTGAACGTCAGGTCCCTTAGACGTAATATGGAAAGGCTAATGTGTGAAAAAAAAGCGTGGATTTTACGTCGACATAACGTCCCACATAACGACCTTAGAACGTCGAGTGCACGTCTGAATTGGACGGGAAGTCAAGTGATACCGTTTTATCAACATTCACACAATGTCCCATTTAACGACCATAAAACGGCGAGTATACGTCTAAACTGAACGGGATGTCAATTGAGAACGTCATATTAACGACATCATAACGTCCCATTTAACAACATAAAATGTCGAGCGCACGTCTGTGATAACGTTATGTCAACGTTGAAATAGCGTCCCATTTATTGACGATAAAACGTGTAGCATACTTCGACACTGAACAGGATGTCATTTGATAACGGTCTCGACCTGGGTCACCATGGAACAATAGAGTAACCGGATCTGGCTTCGTTGCTCGAAGTTATGTTCGCGAAAGCATGTAAATTCGGGCTGAATAGACCATTCCCTAAATACCCCAAGCGCTCCGGCCGCGCTCCAGGAATCATGGGAACGGTGTTCCTTCAGTTCCCTAGTGATCGGTAATTTGGGCAACTTCCATGGTTACGCAGTGTGGGGTGTAAATCGGAGTCACCCCAAACAAGCATCCTATACTGCCCAAGAACCTGTCATATGACTTTTAAGGGTTCTTGTGAATGACAGCGTTCTCGATACTGTGCATGCTGTCCACCCTTCAACCTGGCTCAGCTGCAGAAATCTCTTACATTATTACCATTCTGTTACAGCTTCAAAGACGCTGACATAAACTTAAAAACGCTAAAAATGCTATAAACAGCACCGCTGACTCCGAGCTAAATCCTGGTTTTTGTTGTGAGTTCTCGGCTTTTTAAGCAATTCGTGCTAAAACAACAATCACGAGAATGATAATATTGCAAGAGATTTCTGCAGCTCAGCCAGGTTGAAAGGTGGATTGCATGCACAGTATCAAAAATGCTGACTTTGAAATTTTAAAAGGGATATGACAGCACCTTGGACTCCATTAAGGCGCTTGTTCAGGGTGATCAAGGTGTTCGCTCAGACATTGTTGGGACGTCTCGCGCTCAACATTCAAAGAACCTCCCTAAACAAAACGTAGAACTGACGTCGAATAAAGTCGATGACGTCAAGGTGTTGCTCAGGGCATTGTTGTTACGTCTCGTGCTCCACGTTCAAAGTAACTTCCCGAAGAAAACGTAGAACTGACGTTTATTAATGCCAATGACGTCAAGGTGTTGCTCAGACATTGTTGGGACGTTTCGCGCTCAACATTCGAAGAACCTCCCGAAACAAAAAAGTAGAAATGACGTCGGATAATGTTGATGACGTCAAGGTGTTGCTCAGGAGATTGTTTGGACGTCTCGTGCTCTACGTTCAAAGAACTTTCCGGAAAAAACGTAGAACCGACGTCTATTATTGCAAATGACGTCAAGGTGTTGTTTATACACTGTTGTGACGTCTCGCGCTCAACGTTCGAAGAATCTCCCGAAGAAACGTAGAACGGACGTCGAATAATGTCGATGACGTCAAGGTGTTTCTCAGGACATTGTTGGGACGTCTCGTGCTCGACGTTCATATAACTTCCCGGTGAAAACGTAGAACTGACTTCAATTAATGTCGAAGACGTCAAGGTGTTGTTCAGGACATTGTTTTGACGTCTCGTGCTCGACGTTCGAAAACTTCTGATACAAAACGTCCAACAGACGTCGATTACTGTTGAAGACGTCGAGGTGAAGCTTATGTTGTTGTCACTACGTCGCGTGTTTGACGCTGTCGAAACCTCTCATGTGAACGTACCAATGCCGTAGATAAAAAGTTTTTTAAGGACTTCGACGTCGCCCAACGTCTAAGACCTTATTTCGACATCCTCACTGGCGTCTTGTGCTGCCTGGGTTGCCGCGCGCACAGCTGACCAAGAAGGCAGCGCGCCCGTCGACCAACGGTTATCGCGCTTGGCCTCCACGCAGATGGCCAGAGTTCGAGTCCTCGACGCGGCTACACATTTTTGATGACCCTGTAATGTGATGTTCTGGTAAATATGAGAACCGTCTTGCCGATTCAAGGTTAGAATGTTGTACGCACCGAACTTTCTACGCCGAATGTTCCAGAAGTCCACCCGTGTACAAAAGGGGCTCCGCGTGGCAAGCCGGGGTCAGTCTCGCCCCAGCGTTTGACTCTACTGTTACGCCAACTTCGACGCCCGCGACTCTCTGCTGTTATCTTCTGTTTCCTTTTTATTTTGGGCAAACGTTCACCCCATTAAACGTTTAGTTTCTTCAGTTATCACCGCCTCATCAGTTGTCATTCGTGCCAATATCATGTTACCGCCAAGGTTGTAGGCTGATCTGTTTGCAAATTCGCTCCGGTTGCTCCTTTTACGTCGCGCAGATGGAGACTCTACACGCCGGCTGTTGAAACAGGCACCGCGAAGCATGTTACAGGGTGGCGCCTCTCGGTCACTCCGGCTTTTGGGCATTTTCGGGTTGGTTGTACAAAAATGTATTAGAATGTTTCCTTGAAAACTACCGTCCGCCTCTGTGCTGTCAATTGTGTCTGTTCCTAACCACCCCACAGAATTTTTACGATTTTTAATAATAAGGATATTGTGAAGAACGGGTATGTACACTCCCCATTTATGGCAACCGTGTTAGCGTCAGCTTGGCCATATTTCTCGCTTCATAAATTTGAAGCCACACAAATATTGTATCATGTTTTTGCAGATTCGGTTAGTAAACACTATAAACGTTAATGTCAGAGTGTTTAAAGAGTATTAAAGATGGCTTTTTAAAATTATTTTCAAAATAATGCATATTTGGGGTAAATGCCCCTGTGTGAGCATTTCTTGTAAACTGCTCCCGCTAACCAGGACAACAATATTTCATTCAAAGATGAAGTATATAGATGGCAATACACTGGCAAAGTTTGAAGACCTCAGGTTTTATAGATACGGAGAAACAAAATCTTTAATCCAGAGCGTTATTGTGCAATGTGCCGTGTTTGCGATTTTGTTTCTCAAAATAATTACCCTAATATTCGGTGATTAATACTTTTTGTGAATTCTTCCTATGCCTAATCTGTGAGTAAATATTTCTCGACCCGCAGCCAAAACAGTTTCTTTTGTGGAAGCCGCCCGAAATGCCGACATCGCGCGATACTCAAGGCGTGCACGTGACTGAGAGTGTGCTTACAATTCGTTTTCGCAAAGAAACTGTTTTTTCCAAAACAAGGATTGGTTTTATTTTTGTGGGCATGGAGCCAGAAAAATATTTTTTTCATCAAAATTAAGAATGGTCACCGGACATGGTTGTTCGATCTTATAGGAAAACGCCCATTAAACAATCTTTTCACATGTCTGTTAAGTGACAACTTGATTCAGAAAAAAAAATATAGAATCCGGTAACGATTTGAATTTTCTCGGGACATAAAATGCCCTAATGCTTTCTTCATAGCGACTCTATATTTGCGGAACTTAATAGCGAGTTTTACACCTTGATGTGCGTGATGCAATTCTTTGAATTTTGAAATCACTGTACCAAAAGTGGTGCTGAATGATAATTTGTAGAAAGAGTGAATAAAAACATGATGCTTGAAACGACAGCGAACAGGTTGTTACTCGAACACATCGATAAATGGAGGAACACACTTTTCAACACCCCCTTAAAACACTATCGATTCTAGAGTGTCATTGTAAGGAACAATATAACAAAATATTGCCGTATCTGAGCACACCACAGGCCAAGAAATGCATTAACTACTTCCTGGATGCAAACGGAAAAAACATTATAAATTGTAAAGCTGGCAAGGCACACTACGGAGACGCTTTGCAGTAAAAGACATGTGCGTATTCCACAATAAATCGAAATAAAAAAATAGATATCAAGATACTTTGTAGAATTAACAGACTGTAAGGAATGCAGCAACAGGGAGCACAGTCAGAATCATATAAGACTAAATACGGGAAGACATTAAACTTCTTCCATGAGCTGCGAAAACAAACGAGCTTAGTTTTAGAAGAATTCACACTTATTCGATTATCTTTGAACGAGCCCATGACTGCGAGAGCATCGGCTTGTAGCATATGCATTGCGGGTTCAGTATTGTCGCGAATGACAATTCATGAGGCGAACTTGTGCCCAAAACAAAAGGAAACAGAAGAAAACAATGGAGCGTCGCGGGAGTCGACGGCGGCGTAACAGCAGAATCGAACGCTGGGGCGAGTCTGACCCCGCTCGCCATACGGAGTCCCTTATGTACACTCGTGGGTTTCTGAAACATTCCGCGTAGAACTTTCGGCCCGTAGAACATTCGGAACTCGATCAGACGAGAGTGTTCTCGAACTTACGAGAACGACAAGTTGAAAGAATAAATAAAAGGACATTCGGCTGACTGGAATCGGACCTAGACCTTCCGCGCGACAGCCAAGCGCGGTAACCATTCGGCCACGCACGCGCTCGCTCGGCGACATGCATGGCATTACTCTCCCCTTTGAAAAGCGCATCGTCTCCATGCGACGTGCCGGGAAACAAAACAGCAAAACAAATAAAAATGATAGCCAACTACGGGGACTTGTACAACACAATCCTATCGAGCGTAGTACAAAACGCAATTAATACTCCCATCGATCGTAGTGAGGATTGAGGCGGACGACGTGACGACTTCCGGTCGTGGAGGGCGGCGTGACTAAGTCCGTGTTTCGTCGGGCATTCACCTCGTAGTTCAGATCCCCAAGTCGACGAAGCACTTTGTAGCGTCCGAAGTAGCGCTTCAGGAGTTTCTCGCTTAGACCGCGTCGTCCTACACCCACACCCTGTCTCCGGGCTGGAAGTGGACGTCCCGACGACGAAGGTTGTAGCGGCCAGTGTCGACACATTGTTGGGCTTGAATACGGAGTCTGGCGAGCTGACGTACTTCTTCTGCCCGTCGGGCAACCACCATGGGTGTCGTCGCTTGCGTCGACAGCCGGTTCGTGGGGTAATATCGCGCCCAGCATTGTCGTTATTTTGCGACCATGAAGCAGTTGGAAGGGTGTCACCTTGGTAGTCTCTTGCACGGCCGTGCTGTAGGCAAATAAGACGAACGGCAACACCTCGTCCCATCTCTTGTGCTCCACGTCGACGTACATGGAGATCATGTTGGCGATGGTATCATTGAGTCTCTCCGTCAGCCCGTCGGTCTGCATGTGGTACGCCGTGCTGCGACGATGGCTGGTGTGGCTGAGACGAAGGATTTCTTGCGTCAGCTGGGCCATGAACGATGATCCACGGTCTGAGATCAAAACTTCGGGAGCACCGTGCCGGAGGACGATGGACTCGATGAAAAATTGGCAACTTCCACAGCAGTCCCTGAAGGAACCCAGACAGGACATAAACGTGAAGAAAACGTCCAAAGAACGTCGATGACATCTGTAACGTGACGCCGCGCAACGTCGAAGGTCCGGACGTTACCTTCCTTCGACGTCGATGAAACCTTTAATTGTCCGCGAAAAAAGGTGCACAGAAGGTTGAGGAAACGTTCCAAAGGACGTTTGTCACACGTCACATGCGCGTCCCAGTGGGCCGTTTCCTCCTCTCTTGACGTTTCTGATACGTGTGTTTACGACATCCGGACTACCAACGACGTTCACAGAACGTCGAGAAACCATTCCAAATTAAATTCCCTAGGCGTCGAGGGGACGACGGTGTGTCAACCCCCGCCCCCCTTCCTCCCCTAAAAAAATTTATGTTACGAGTACCATTGCGAAGGCAGCAAGTACGAAGGAAGTAACTAAAACACAGATTTGGTACGAACTGTTTATTCGAGCTATTTTCAGACACGAGGTGCACCATGGAGTACCGCCAAAAACATCCCTGGATGTGCCAGCCTGAGGGATATAAAAGAACAAACAAAGTTACGTAAAGAAATGAACAAAAGACGATGTTACGCTGCGCTGAATATTCCACCACTTACCTTGTTCTGCTTCTGATGAATGCGCTAACGCGCGTGCTTTAGCCACTCCATCTCACATAGCTAGTACTCTCGCTGCGTGCACTAGAATGGTTTCAGAAGTGTGATCCCGTCTGCAATCAAAAAAAAAATTGTTAGGAGATCAACATTGTTACAAGGTTTAACGAGCTACCTTCGACCCGTCTGTTTTGAAGCCGAGCTAAAAAGCTTCAAGACAGAATAAAGAAATTGAAGTTCAAGATAAAACATGACGTTGCCAGCACGTCACGAACAGGACGATAATAGAACGTCATTAATGAACTTCACTTCAACGTCAAAGAAACGTGAGCGTTGGACGTTGCCAGAACGTCGTGCATCGATGTCGTGGGAACGTTAACGACGTTTGACGTTTGCCACACGTCACATGCGGGTCTCAGTGGGCCGTTGCGTCCTCTCTCGACGTTTCTGATGCGTGTGTTTACGACAACCGGACTACGTCATCACGACGTCACTGATTGCACTTTAATAAAACGTTATATATGGACGTCACCTCAACATCGAAAAAACGTGTTCGAAGTTGTGCGGGACGTCACGGACGTCCGGGACCTTTTCTCGACGTTCCCCCGACGTTTTGTGCTGCCTGGGAAGGGCTTTCGTTTCGGAGTACCGCGTGGGATAATCTGTGGCGACGGTGCTGTCGGGGGTGCAATCGGCTGCAGGAGACCTGCCGGCTTTGTCGGCGGTTTCTTGCGTCGCTGGCACTCGTGGCGCGATCGTGTGTGGAGGTGAACGGTCTTCGGGAGCTTCGGTCAATAATACCTTTCACGAATTCGGGCCAGCGTACGGCTGTAACCAAGTTGTCCGGACGCCGAATCGTCGTGGCAAGCTTCGAAGATCTCCGCTCTAACTGCTCATTCACACTGGAAGCGGATCCGCGTTCGCAAAGCGGTTGCGAACGCGGTTGTATAAAGATCCAGTACAATTGCACGCGCACTTGATGTCATCGAGTGCGCGTGCAACTGTACTGGATCTTTATACAACCGCGTTCGCAACCACTTTACGAACGCGGATCCGCTTCCAATGTGAATGAGCGGTAAGGTCGATAGGGATTACAAGCAGCCATGGTGAGCTGTTGTCTCCGGAGTTCTCCTTGTAAAGTGCACCTTGTCGGAGGACGACGGTCGGCAGGGCTCTCGAGAAGACACGGGGGACAGTGCCCCCTCGTCCTTCGTTTTGATCGATAAGCGCGCAACTCAGGATTGTCTTCTTTACGTCATGCCATGCCGTCGATATTCACTGCGCCTAGGAAGCACTCGTCGTAATCGTCGTCGTTGCTACCGGGAGATGTCTCGACAAGGGCTCTGGACAGGCAGTCGGTGTCGCTGTGCTTGCGGTCTAGCTGACTTGTAGACCACAGTCATGTCGAACTCCTGCAGTCGGAGGCTCCATCGAGCGAGGCGTCCTGAAGGGTCCCTAGCAGAGCGAGTGGTGGTCCGTGACAACGCGGAACGGGCTCCAATGCAAGTGCGGGCGAAACTTCGTGATTGCCCAGACGACCACAAGATATTTCTTTTCAGTCGTGGAGTAATATATCTCCGCTTTCGAAAGTGTCCGACTTGCGTAGGCGATGACTCGCTCGGTGCCTTCTTGCACTTGAACCAGTGCCGCGCCAAGTCCTGCGTTACTTGCGTCCATATGAATCTCGGTGTCCGCATCTTGATCGAAGTGTCCAAGAACTGGAGGAGTCTGGAGTTGTCGCTTCAGCTCGTCGAATGCCTGCTGTTGCTCCTTGGCCCATTTGAACTCCTGGGCGTCCTCTATAAGGTTTGTGAGCGGCGCGGAAATCCTTGCGAAATCGCGAACGAAGCGCCGATAGTACGCACATAGTCCAAGGAATCTTAGCACGGCCTTCTTGTCTGTCGGCGCTGGAAATGCCGCGACGGCGCGAGTTTTCTCTTGGTCTGGGCGAACACCATCGTTGCTAACCACGTGGCCTAGGAACTTCAGGTTCGTCATAGGCAAACTGACACTTCGATGACTTGAGAGTGAGGCCGGCGGACTGTATGGCTTGAAGAACAGCTCGGAGTCGTCGCAGGTGCTCGTCGAAGTCGCTTGAAAACAATACGACGTCGTCAAGGTAGACGAGACAGCTCTGCCAGTTTAGCCCAGCCAGTACAGTGTCCATGCAACACTGGAAAGTTGCTGGTGCCATGCATAGCCCAAACGGCATCACCTTGAACTCGTACAGTCCATCTGGCGTGACGAAAGCTGTCTTCCCTCGGTTCCGTTCGTCGACTTCAATCTGCCAGTAGCCGCTCTCCAGGTCCATCGATGAAAAATATCGAGAGTGGCGCAGCCGATCTAGCGTGTCGTCTGTGCGCGGGAGTGGGTAGACGTCTTTCTTCGTCACCGCGTTCAGCTGCCGGTAGTCCACGCAGAACCTCAGCATTCCGCCCTTCTACTTAACCAGTACGACTGAAGAGGCCCGCGGACTGCTTGAAGGCTGGATTACGTCGTCGCTCATCATGTCTTGCACTTGCCCCTGGATGACCTCCCTTCCTTTTATGGAGACTCGGTATGGCGATCGATGCACAGGGAGCGCGTCGTCCTCGGTCATGATTCGATGCTTCGCAACGGTGGTTTGACGCACCTTCGACGACGTCGCAATTCAGTCGCTGTATTTGGCGAGGAGGTCACTCGGCTGCCATCGTTTGGGGCCGGGAAGCTTAGGGTCAATGTCGAACTGCGCTGGCGACGTACAGTCTTGCTGAGGTGCCAATGATTCTTCAGCAATCGCGACGATTTCGGCAGACTTACAGAGTTCCTCGACATGGCCCACAGCTGCACCTTTAGTGAGGTGTTGCATTTCTTGTCGGAAGTTCGTCACGAGGACTACAGTGCGCCCATCCTGAAGTTCAGCTACTCCTCTTGCGACGCCTATTCCTCTTCCTAGGAGCAATTGTAGGTTACCTTCCAGAACAACTTCGTCGTAGGTAGCTGTATCGGTCACGACGGGTACGACGACACTTGATCGCGGCGGCAGGTTCACGTGATCGGCAGTGACTCGGACGGCGGAGGACACCGTTTGGGGTTTCTTTGAAGGCGGAACAGGTGTCCGCAGCGTCAGTCTGTTTTCTTCGAGGTCGATGGTGGCGCAGTATTCACACCAAAAGTCAATGGCGAGAATGACGTCTCTGGAACAGTCTTGTAGAACGACGAATTTCTCAGAGGACACGTCACGCCGTGAATTTCGACTCGAGCAGTGCACCCTCCAACAGGCGTGATCAGGTGACCTCCAGCGGTTCGTATCTGCGGCCCATCCGACGACGTCATCACTTTTCCAAGGCGGCGAGAGATACTCCCATTCAAGACTGAGCTTCCCACTCAAGACTGAGTCTGCTCCGGTGTCCACGAGTGCCGATGCGTCGCGACCGTCGCATCGGCACTCGTGTTACCACTAACCAGTCATCATCGTCTCTTTCGCCAGTCACTTCAAGCTTGTTTCTTTTACACGTCGCCCTAAACCCTCTATCCTTTCCTACTCCCTTGACAGCGTTCCTTTGGAAAAAACAAACTCCTACAAGTATCTTGGAGTTCATCTTACATCTGATCTTTCCTGGGCCACTCATATGAGTGACACCATATCCTATGCTAATCGCTCTTTAGGTGTTTTGAGGCGCAACTTGAAACCGTCCCCTCCTCACATAAAACAACTTGCTTCCTTATCCCCCTAAACTGGAATACGCATCTGCTATCTGGGACCCGCACCGAGCCTACCTCATCAATAACATCGGATCAGTTCAGCGTCGAGCATTACGTTTTATTTACTCAAATTATTATTCTTTCATTAGCGTCACATCTCTTCGAACCCGTGCCAACCTCCCCCTTCTCTCTTAACGCCGCCATTTAGCTAGGTTATCTCTTCTTCATATTTTTTTAAGAGCCCGTGCCTCCAATTATTATACATCGTTCTTTCTGTACGGCGCAACCGTCGCACGGGTCACAATCTCGATGTACAGCGTCCGAAGTCAAGAACCACCACTTTTCAGAACACCCTTTTTCACGTACAGCCTTTGATTGGAACATGCTCTCCCAGAACATTGTAACTACTGATGGTTCATTAGAATTTCAAGAATTAATACCTGCAATCGCGTTCCAGGTATATTTGGTGTGTTTTTGTGTTTGCGTAATTATCTTCTTGACGGTTTTTGTTTTATTTTACGTAAAAATTTGCTTTTGTGACATTGTACCTTTCTTTTGATGATGTTTGTTGTATGACACCCCTTATGTACTACCCCCTAGGGGGTCCTTAAGGTATTTAAATAAATAAATAACAGGGTGACTTTCAGATAAGATCGACCAAAGGGTGGCTGGTCTACATTTTTAAATAAACTGATGTTTTTATGTGCTATTGTCTAGTGTCTGGTATAAATGAATCTAAACTTAGTTTTGACCAGAAAAAAATATTTGGGGACAGGCAAAATCGTAAGGCATGAAAAGGTGGAGAGTTGCATTAACGCGCACTGATGGAGGGGGCACGTTTGAGTGTGAATAACTACAATGATAACATTAGGAGAACTCTAATACTTTTCAGACGCAAACCAGGCACGTAGCCAGGATTTTGTTTCGGGGGGGGGGGGGGGGGCCTGCCCATGACAAAATGCTGTAAGAGGGGGAGGGGGGCAAGAAGGTCCCAGCAAAATGGAAGATTTCGGGGGGGGGGGGGGGCCCGGGCCCCATGGGCCTCCCCCCTGGATACGTGCCTGACGCAAACTATGGGTAAAGCTTGCTTGTAATATAAAGTAATGATATTTATTTAATTTGTATTTTGTTTTCTAAAAATTGCCAAACATTGCCTGCTCGAACGACAAATGGCAAAATTTGGAGGCCTGTATCTCATGAAAGAATTTAATCATTATTATATGATTTGCAGATATTATTCTACTTATATATGACTATTATTAAAAAATAAACAAGGCATCTGAGTGATACGATAGTTGGGATAGATTTAGGCAAACACGGGAAACAAATCAAACAATGAAAAATTCCGATGCAAATAAAAAACAACACCACCTTCGATTTTTTTTGTTTAAGTTTAGGTACCCTGTTATACTCTATTTCGGAATTCATTTCTATTAAAACATGTTGCAACATTTTATTGAGAAAGAATAAACAACTCCCCAAAGTAGGATCCTTTTTCAAAGCCTATACTTAGCAGTGCCCTATACAAGAAGTGACCCTGAGTTCCAGTTTCATGAAACTAACACACATCTTTCATATATTTTTATTCAGATGAGGCCATTGATAACTATAGAAATCGGTCACACACTAAAATTGAGGAGAAACTACTGTGTACAAAGAGCTATTATATCACGAACTAGTGATCCCAGAAAAGATCCAGCAGCCATCGTCCACTGGGAACTTTGTTTGCTTTATTTTCCTAGGGCACTATATGCTCTTCTCTTTTACCCTCTATCTCCGTCTCTCTCTCTCTCTCTCTTTTATATCCCTGACTTATATCTAGAATAAAAACATATTCAAGCATTCCCTTTCTGCGTGATAGTGTTCTGTGGCTAGCAACAATCATTTCCTCGCGAAGATCGCGATTATGGCGCAAAGTTTTACTTACTTGTTTTTATTTACATAGAGACCTGCATCGCCTTTCGGCATTATAACAGGGGTGAGTACATGAAATACATTAAATTTTAACAAAAACATCGAAACACAAACAAACTTGTATATACGTTAAACACATCCTTCAATAGCCAACCTATTCCGTTCTTCTATAGTTTTTGGAAAAAACAGAAGTTGACAGAAGTAGCAGGCGACACTCGTCGCTAGTTCTGGCAAAAAGGCCGACACAATCTTTTTTCTCATTTCCCCGTTCGCTGTGTGGAATACATTTGACCTAGATGGTTCAAATGTATTCCACACCAGGAAGTGTGCATTTGTGTGCACTGCGCCAATTATTATCATTGTGTTTCCACTGTAGAGAACGTTACAGGCTCAACATTCAACGCTGGTGAAATGAACTCAGCATTTCTGTGAGACCCACTAACAAGTCTGTGTCTTTAAGGAGACTGTGATCACTGCCCAAGAAGCCAGTCTCTTACACTCGAGGAACTTCATGCCCCAGAAGATGAAGAGATTGTGCTTACAACATAAAGTCCGGCGACGTTGTGAAAAAAAACAACAACAAAAAAACATTGGATTTTGAGACTTTCCTAAAAATCGTTCAAGTAACGGTTGAAAGTTAGATATTTCACAACCATATCCGACGAACGCTAAGTGATCTACGATGAAAAGTGGCTGCATGCAACGCGGGAGCATTGCCTTTCATTTTGACTTTGCTGAAAACTGGGCCATCGTGCTTCCTGACAAAGTTAAAGCATACCACTGAAGAAAAAAAAAGTTGCGATATTTACACGTGTAGTGACGACAAGAAAATCTACGAAGAGCGTTGCTATTATCAGTGAGGACCTTTGTGACGACGTCGGTCTCACGTGCTTGGCTCTAGAAAAAGTGGAAGAGTGGGTTGAGGCTAGACAACGTTGCTGCATACTCGCACGTGACGTACGTAAGTGACGGGGCCGCCTGTCATTTTAAAAATCGCTGCCAGGCTCACGAGTTTGCACAGAATGATTGCCCACAAGCCGAGTGGTTATTTTCTGCATCTGGACATGGGAAAATGCATGCGACGGAGTCGGCGGACTCGTGAAGCACCAGGCCACGCTGAACAACCTCAGAGGGCCGTTCAATAAACGCATTTTAGACGGCCAGGACAATGGTGAGCGTTCTATTTGAACAACTGGGTGCATCTTGCATATCTGGACGAAAATGAGCTTGTTCGGTATCGTCAACAACACAACAAAAAGAGAGTGGCTGACGGTGCGCGCCTTTCCTGGCATTCAGTCTTGGCACGCGTGGCAGCTGTGCAAGTCATCAACAGAAGGAACCTGTCATATATATGTAGCACGGACAGTCGGATCTGGTTAGAAGAAACTCTATTAAATGGGTACATCAAGGAAAGCATTAGCGTAAAGTGCCAAATTTGATGCCCCAAGGACTGCTCATTTTGAATGCAGGGTTATCTTAGTTATCACAGTTTTCTTCGCGGGGTACTTAACCTACTATTTTACTTGGTGATAGCTTATAATCTTCATCTGATCACCATATGAAAATCACGAAACGTTATCCTCGCGCAGGATAAAATATCTCGGCTTGCCACGATCCATTCGTACACCGAGAGTATAGAAGCTCTTACAGTCCGGCGCGGTGGCACCGCTCACATAAAATGGTTTGTCCCCGGAAATACATAACTAACCTAAACAATTTTAGTGTTCTATCTTTATTTTTTTTTGTGTGTGGAAGTAAAGTTGTTTATTTTATTTAAATATAAATTATACCGGAGAGTAAAACTTCACACTGCATCATCTTTTCTCGAATCACTAGTCTCTAATATGATACCTCTTTGTACGCTGTATGTAAAATGCTGTATATAGTTTCTCCTCACTTTTAGTGTGCGACCGATAGCTCTAGTTGTCAGTGACCTCATCTGAATAAAAATATATAAGAGATGCGTGTTAGTTTTCTGAAACTAGAACTCAGAGTCACTTCTCGTACAGGGCACTGCTAAGTATAGCCTTTGAAAAAGGACCCTAATTTGGGGAATCGCATTTTCTTTCTCAATAAAATAATGCAACACGTTTTTAACAGAAATGAATGCCGAAATAGAGTATGACAGGGTACC
Source organism: Ixodes persulcatus (assembly GCA_013358835.2). Taxonomy (NCBI): domain Eukaryota; kingdom Metazoa; phylum Arthropoda; class Arachnida; order Ixodida; family Ixodidae; genus Ixodes; species Ixodes persulcatus. Next base: position 610,891 of record JABSTQ010010047.1, on the reverse strand, counting down.
TAAATTTAAAAAAAAGGAAGGTGGTATCGGAATTTTTCGTTGTTTGATTTTTTACCATGTTCGCATAGATATATCCCGACTATCGTATGACTAAGATACCTTATTTATTTTAAATAATATCCATATACAAGTAAAATACTACCTGCAAATTATATGATGATGATTAAATTATTTCATGAGATACAGGCCTCCAAATTTTGCCATTTGTCGTTCAAGCAGGCGTGTTTGGCAATTTTTAGAAAATTAAATAAAATTTAAATAAATATCAATACTTTATTATACGAGCAAGCTATACTCATAGTTTGTTCTTAAAAAGTATTAGAATTCTTGTTACTTTATCCTTTTAGTTATTCACTTTCCAACCTGCCCCCTCCATGAGAGCGCGTTAAGGCAACTGTCCACCTCTTCATGCCTTACAATATTTCCTGTCCCCAATTTTTTTTTCTTTTTGTGAAAACTAAGTTTGAATTTGTTTCTACCAGACACTGGAAAATGGCATATAAAAATATCAGCTGATTTAAAAATGTCAACCAGCCACCCTTTGGTCGATCTTATCTGAAATCACCCAACAACGTTTAAGTTGTTGGGCACCGTTGCCGGAGCGTCGTTGTAATGCGTGGCGTCGATAGAATGAAAGCACTCCGGCGTTTGTGGAGGCTTTTTACGTCGTCCGTCAACGGAAACTTCACCTCCGGGAGTTGTAGCGCTTAGTTTTCCCGGCGGGAAAAGGGAGACAGGCTGTCACGGCGCGATCGACGGAAGGGCGATGCGGAACGTTGGGGGGATGGAGAACGGGAACCTCGTGGTGCTGTTGGCGCTGGTGATGGAGGGCGATGGAGGTATTCCTCGATGTCACGAGGGCGTTCGCCGTACCTTGCGCGAGAGTCGTTCGGCGCAAACCCTCGTAGTCTCATTTGATGGTAGGGGCACCTCCGGTAGACGTGGTCAGCCTCACCGCAGTGGTAGCACAGCAGTCGCCTGTCGGCCGTCCGCCACACGTCGGTCTTCCTCGGCAAGGGTCGCTCCGGACGGACGTCAGGACCTGTCTTTCCTGACGCTGAGGATACTGCGGCATCGCAGGATCTTGTCGGGGTGGTGCCGTGACCTGGCAGTTAGCTTGCGGCGGTCGTCGGGCCATGGCAGCGTAGCTCAACGTTGTTTCCTCTGGCGTCGTCGTATTGATGGGAACTTCAGGCTGGATGGCTCGGTGAACCTCCTCTCGGACAACCTCGCCGAGAGATAGTGAGGACGGGCTATCCACAGCGGGAAGCATCTTGCGGTCCTTCTTCCCGGACGACTTCACGGATGATGTAGGGAATGCCAGGGATGCTAGGGCTGATGTTGTAGCCCAATGCAGAAGCAGCAGCGATGCTCGAGTGCCGATAGTAGTGGCTGGCTCTTGCAAGGAGGCCACGTTCCATGTTCATGGCTTCCTTGACAAAATCTTCGACTGTGGATGGAAGGTTGCGGACAAGACCACCGAAGATGTCATACTTTACTCCTCGCATCGGGATTCGCAGCTTCTTTTCATCAGTGGCTTGAGGGTCGGCGCGAGCGATCAGGCGCAGAACATCCTCGACGAAACTAGTGATAGTCTCGTTTGCGCCCTGGGTTCTCATTCCAAGAAGGTCCTCGGCCCACTCCCGTCGATATTGGTTCGTGAATCTCCGTCTCAGCGCATTCGTGCAGGCGGTCCACGAGGTCAAGGAGGTTTCGCGATTCTCGAACCGGTGCCTGGCGGTTCCTTCGAGCGCGAAGTAAATAGTCTACAGGCGCTGTTCTTCTGTCCATCGGTTGTGCTGGGCCACTCGCTTGTACTGCTGTAGCCAGTCCTCGACGTCTTCATAAGGCTCACTATGGAAGGACGCAGGCGTATGGGCAGCGACGGGTATGACAACGACGGGCGGAGTGGTCATCGTAGCGGTCTTTGGTTTTTTTGCGGCAGGGGTCCGAATTCATGGGGTTGACCTCTGGTACGGCGGCTTGCTCGGTTGTTGACGTCTTCTGCGAAGGGTAGCCTTTCAGGGCTGAGCACCTCACTTGGCCGGGATGTCTTCAGAGGGGTACGCTTGCGGGCATAGAAAGCGATACCCCGCACCTCCACCAAAATGTCACGAATGACAATTCATGAGGCGACGAAAACTGAAACAAAGTAAACGTTTAATGGGGCGAACTTGTGCTCAAAACAAAAAGGAAACGGAAGATAACAGCAGAGCGTCGTGGGCGTCGACGGCGGCGTAACAGCACGATCGAACGCTGGGGCGAGACTCACCCCGTTCGCCATGCGAAGGACGGACGCCGACTGCGAACTCACAGCGTACAGGCGCTGTCTTTATTGCCGTCCGAAAAAACGGAGACGTCGATAATGGGGAGCCGGCCAATCAGTGCAGTGGGTCAGTCCATGGTAGACGAGGGGAATCCGGCATCTTCCAAACCGAAGTTGCAGGCTGAATCATCCGATGGGTTCCAGGACAGCGATCAAGGCGAAGACTGGGCCACGAACGACTTGCCGCAGAAAATAGATGGTTCCTGACGAGCCGAAGAAAGAAGGAACAAAAGCCATGTAGTGGATAGCGATAGTACAAATCTTTAAACTAAGTAAAACAATTTATTTAATTACAATACGTATCGTGTCGGCTATCCTACCATATAAATTCAGTAGAACCCTTCCCCCTCCCCTTTTTTCTTTAAATGTACCCCGATGGAAAAAAAAACACGAACCATGCATAGACCTTTCCACCGCTTATCACTCGAGCGAAAAAGGCTGAGTCACTGAGCTGTGAAAGCATGCGCAGCGTCTTATCTAGCGCACAGCGGAGTAACAGCGCATGCTCAATAGGCGTTCCACAGCCCAGCAGACAAAAATGGCGACGCGCAGAAGGCGATTTTCGCAAAGGTCTATACACAGCATCTTCAGCAACTGGCCTTTGTTAAGAACTACCACCTTGTATCTGAGGCTTATCAAGTCGGGTCTGATGTAGTTTGTTGCGCCTGCTACGATCCTTAAAAATGCAATTATCCCTTCAAAAGGAAAAAAAAACAAAACACTCGCTGTCTTTCTCGCGCTCTGTTTTTGGTGTTGGGATGCTAGCACATATAATTAACGTCGTCATAGGGTCTTCCAAAATTAAATAAAACGTTTTTTTTTGTTTTTGTTTTCAGAAATAACCACGTCAAGCACGGTTTCAAATATGATGGCCCTGAGGCAGGTGCTGAAAGATACAACTGCCGCCTTGAAACTTGGAAATCGCCGTCTGAAAAATGTTTCCTCTAAGACAAGGTTAGAACGCTTAATTTCTTTTTATTGCTCCAAGCATATAGTATCGGTGTGCAAGCCCAAGAAACCAGTGTGTAGACAATAGAAAAACTAAGACGTGAGGAACAGATGTTGCAGTCAAATTGGGGTCGAAAGCGCACCTCGCCGAGAATACAGTGACAAGAATGTTGTACCTGTTGGCTCAAAGCATGTGCAAAGTGTACACGAAGGCAACCTTGGTAACATTGCAATAGCACTTGCTTGTCCATGCCACGGAGAAACGCGGAAGCGGCTTGGAGACATGCGATAACCTTTAGTCGGTGCCACACGGGTGCGCATGATTATATTTGCGCATGCGCCTTTCTTGCTGAGGGCTTACTTTTCAGAGAGATGCACCTGAGCAGCCTATCTCGCGCGCACGATACAGCTTGCACTAAAACAGTAACCTCGCTCTCCGAAAGTGGTGGATTTGACCGCCATTAGTTACTGTTCCGTGGTTCGTTTTAATCACGAGCCACCGAAATTTATATCTACCAATTAACACTAGTGGTGGTCGGTTCTGCAGAATACCCTGCAACGCCGCTTCGAAGATCTATTGAAAGTAAATTTCAGCTTAGTCGTAATAAGAGTGTCCTAAAATATAGATGGTCCCCACTTATACGGGCTGCGCCTTCACTAGGAAGTTTATAATCTCGTTATTCGTGCTGCGTTAGGCCGCAGTTAACTTTTCCTAATGAGCTTACCTCCTTTTGAAATGTTTTTTTTTTTCCTAAGACAATTTATATAAAGTGAAATCACGGTTGTGGTGATGCCGGGTAAAGTACAGATGCCACAGAGCGAAATTTGCACTCTGCAAATAAGAAAAGAAAAGAGAAAGAGTTTGCTCTCTATAATTAAACTGTCCGATGATGGTATGAAATCGAGAAGGGTATATGTTATAACCTCATTATTGTTTGATTTCAGGTGTTACAGTTCGAAGACTTCGGGAACCATGGAGTCCCAAGCCCTGAGTGCTGTTTACAAAGAACAATTTCTCCCCCGAACGTATATAGATGTTTATGGTCGTTTAACTGGTGAAGCTATTACTTCCATGGCAGAAAATCTTCATCGCATGTTTCAATCGGGTAAATTATGCCTACTGTTCGGAATGTTATCTTGCTAGAGTTCCTGAGGTTACCCCGCGAGATTACTGATCAAGGAACACGTAGATTTGCTGGCTATTCTTGTTTTTAAATGTGTGAGCTATAGTCCCTGACAAGATGAGAACGGCGGGGCTCCTCTTTCGAATGAATTCAGCAAGAGTCCGTTGATTCTGCCATGCATTAGCTGCGCCAGCACACTCGTAACTCACGATGCGCCGAAGTGGTATCAAAGCAGCAGGAGGCTCGCGCTGGGTGGGACAACTGAAAGACCCCCATCACTGCTCTTCTCATCCTGTCAGTGACCATAGTCGTACTTAGGATTTTATGCCCGTTTCTTGGCGACTTCCGCGACCAAAAACGTCACTGTTGCCGCAATTCGCGGTTGGCCAAACGCTTTATATCGCTCGCCATTGAACTTGTAGTTCGCAACTGACGATCAGTAGTCGATTACAACTTGTGACTTTACGTCGAGACAAATCCTGGACGTGACGTCACTAACGGAATCTAAAAGGGCCCGTTCACGCACTTGCGTATGGCTACGACCGACTTCAATACGACCTGTTTTTAAGTCTCTTGCGACGGCTTACGACCGGCTGCGCTGCTTCGGAGAATGTCGCAAGCCTTCCCGAAAGGCTTAAAAAACGGGCCGCCCCCCCCCCCCTCCCCCCAAACAAAGTCGACCCCCCACCCCTCCCCCTTCTTGGAGTGCAATTCGACATGGGTGGACCCCCCGGTGCACACGAAAGAATGGGAGAATAGTATCCTTACAAATTTTCTGCCCCCCTCCCCCCAAGAAAACAAGCAAACAAACAAAGAAAAACGGAGTTCTGGATCCGCCCCTGGCCGCTCATGTACTAATGCCCGTGTCCCACTAGAGCGACATACAGAAACAAAAAAAACGACAAGCCTCAAACCAGAGTCTTTCGCAATTTGAGAGGCTTTGTAGAATAAAGGAGGCTATGCTCAAACACGAGCATCATGCACGCGAGGGTATCTTTGGCAGGCTTGCAATTGCTCGTGCATAGTTCACGAGCACCGAACGATAAACGCCTGCCAAAGGTACCATCGCGAGCATGCTGCATGGGTTTGAGGCTTGTCGCTGTTTTTTGTCTCTGTCTGTCGCTCAAGTGGGACACGGGCATAAGGAGTCGCAAGCGTGTAAATGCCACCAAAACATCTCGGCCCGTATAGCCCCAAGTAGGTTGTGGGCGGCATGGATACGGCTGTTTGGGCAGATCGGGCACTCTGCAGCGTCGCCCTACCGTGCCGATGCCGAGATGGAGCATGCTACGTGCTGGCCGTGGTACATAGGACCAACCACTGCAAGTTTGTGACTGCAATCACAATTAAAACACCTTCTCTGCTACATTACGAGTACAAGTTCAAGCTTGGAAGGCATCGAACTCTGTAGAGAGACAGACGAAAAGCGACTACGTTTGATGAATTCCAAGATCGAACTGATCTGGCTCTTTTATTCCACGCGATCTTCTTCGTTTCCCAGTGGCTATCGCCACATAGCCCCCCTTTGGAGACGGAGTCGTCCCAGTGAAGGAAGAAGATCACGTGGAATAAAAGAGCCGGATCAGTTCGATCTTGGAATTCATCAAACGTAGCCGCTTTTTGCCTGTTTTACATTACAAACGCTACCAGTGAACTGAGGTTCCTGGTCGACACAGGAGCTGAAGTGAGTGTGCTACACGCAAATTCCCTTGACTGCACACTTACTCCTATCTGCCACCTGCACGCGGTCAACAGCTCCAACATCCCCGTCTATAGGAAGAGGTCCATCCTGATCAACCTTGGATTGCGAAGGACGTTTCGTTGAATCTTTCTTGTAGCCGAGGTCAATCACGTCCGGGTCACCAATGTAGAGAGACAGACGAAAAGCAACTACGTTTGATGAATTCCAAGATCCAACTGATCCGGCTCTTTTATTCCACGCGATCTTCTTTTCCCAGTGGCTATCGCCACAGGTCAAAATGTACCCGATCCCGTACAGTAAAGAGGTCGTACACTGGCGTTTAAAAACTCGCGTGTGATCGGTAAAAAAAATTAAGAATACAAAAAACACAGATGTATGGTGCTTTGATATGCAGAGTTGATGGAGGACGATGAAACAAAAACACAGCCCAGAGGACCGGGGACCGTTTTCTTGGGAAATAAGTGTGTGTGTGTGTGTGTGTGTGTGTGTGTGTGTGTGTGTGTGTGTGTGTGTGTGTGTGTGTGTGTGTGTGTGTGTGTGTGTGAGAGTGTGTGAGTGTGTGAGTGTGAGTATGTGTGTGTGTGTGTGTGTGTGTGTGTGTGTGTGTGTGTGTGCGTGCGTGTGTGTGTGTGTTTGCGTGTGTGTGTGTGCGCGCGTGCGCGTGCGTGTGTGTGTGTGTGTGTGTGTGTGTGTGTGTGTGCGTGCGTGCGTGCGTGCGTGTGTGTGTGTGTTTGCGTGTGTGTGTGTGTGTGCGCGCGCGCGTGCGTGTGTGTGTGTGTGTGTGCGTGTGTGTGTGTGTGATTTAGAATAGCCATAACAGGTTATATCTGAACACACGTCGAAGTTTTGATCTCAGTCTCAGAGACATACTAATGAGGAAATAAAATCACTTATCTATGACATGTGCACTTTGTGCTAGAAATAAAATTAGAATCATCAATAACTATTGTTAATAATACTTTTTATTTACCATGTAAGTAAGGTGGGAGCTGAGGATAACGCGTTGTTCGAGCTGCTTGACTGGTTCTCAGCCCCCTCAAATAGACATAATGGGTAAGAAAAGTAAAATAAAAAGAACAATAATACGAGGTACGTCCATCATAAAAGCAACAAAAAACTACCAAAAAAGGAATTGGCAATAGTCAAGTTCACCTACACTAAGACAAGGTAACTAAAAAGCTGATCACACACAAAAAAATTAGCAAACTTTGTTTAGTATGTGTCAGTAGCACACATAAAAAAATAGATTTCCATGCTATCGTACATTGTGCGAAGTTCTGTGTACCTGCAAGCGTAACTATAATCGTTAACAAGGTGATATTTATTTAATAGAAGTGAATATGAATGACAGAGATACATTTTTTTTTCGGAGTTTAGTCCGGCGGAAGGTACTGTCCAGTTCTCTTTGTCTTGGAAAATAACGAAAACTTTTTTTTTTTTGCATTTGGGATCAGATTTTGGATTCAAATATTCAAATGCTCTCTCGCACAATGTCGAGACGGGTGTCGTGCGTATAGTGTGCAACCAAATACCGCACACCACAGCGAATAGTCTGGTTATACAAAGATTGACTGCTCACCATTCTTAAAGGCGGCAGTAGCTTAAAGAAGAAAAAAAAAGAAAAAAAAACATATGTGGCTTGTTTTTTATTAGGCTATTATATCTTACATAAACTTTTCGAAGCGAGTTGGTAGAAATACCGCTCCATCTGAATGCAACGGCTCCAGGGTAAGCAGGATTTCACTGGGGGGCCTAGGTTTGAGAGTGAATGCAACGGGCCAACCCAGGTCACGTGGTTTATGGACGGAAGACGCGGGAGCTGCCTACCAGGCTAACACTCCCCATGATTCACCTTGCTCTCTCTTTCAACTCTGGGCTCTCTAGTCACCGGTGACACCAGTACCATACCTTGGCAGGCCGTAACCGGAGAACACATTTATACCTTCTTCATTGGACGAGGTATTTAGTATCCCACCTGGGCATAAGTAGGTGCTTCAATTGTGAGTACGAGATACGGTACTTTTGTGAACTTGGATTCTTTATTAGACAATAGCAGAACTATTTCATATCTGTATTAGTTGGTAATAAATTGGGGGATATGTATATGGTAATATATCCGGGTCAATATAAAACTCTCCTAGATAACAGACAGAATAAAACATCGATAGGACGAAACTGACTAGTACATTCTTTCATTTTTTCGTCGTCTCTACGTTTTATTCTTTCTATTATCTAGTATACTTTACCAACACGCTCGCTAGGAATATAATAAAACTCTCATTTGCTTTTCATAGATCTCGCTCAGGGCGAGTCCCTACTGGAAGTGGGCACTGGCCCTACGCTTTTGAACTCGCTCTTGGCCTCCAGTCGATTCAACTACATCGTGCTGAGCGACTTAGTTGAAGCCAACAGGTTGGAACTTCAGAAGTGGCTCAACAAGGATGAAGATGCCATCGACTGGACCTTCCGTGCAGAGGAGATTGCTGCCATGGAAGGGTGTAGGTAAGTATCGCATTAGCGTATCATAATCTGTCGTTCTTTTATTGAATCTCCCACCTCCTTGTCGTCCCCTTTGTTTTTCCCGTTCCTTCGTCGTCGTCGCCCTCCTCGTCCTTTATCAGCTAAACCCACTTCTCTTCTCTGCAGACCCCAGAAGGTATCTGTCATAAGACAATAGTGAAAAAAAAAAAAATCTGAATAGACTTTTTTTAAAACCCTGTCAAGCAACATTGGCGATCGCCATTTCGTGGGCACGAAGGATGTGATGAGACTCCCGCCCGTACCCTACGTTGACGTTGCAAACGCACTCGATACCAGCCAAGCCGAATTCACGTCGAAACATGACGCAACCCTTATGTTGAATGCATGCTCTAAGTACGTGCCTCAACAATGGCGCACTCGTATAATTGGCGTAGCAGTTAATCGATTGCGTGCGCAGTAAAAAACGATGAAACGGGCACAAAAAGTTCATAGCTATTTACACATGAGAATCGTCGATACAAAATAGAGAAAGCGGACTAGAAAACTTAGATATAAATATATGGGCGATAGCAGGGAGGCGGAGGATAAAATATAGCTTAAGAAGAGAATTTAAGAAACCGGAAGGGAAATATGGGAAGCAGGCATGCGTACTAAATCGGCCTTGGAAATCTACAGATCGTTTAAGAACGACATTAGGGAACTCGTATTTGGCAATTCTAGGGGGAGCTCCTTGTTCTTCGAGTAGATGACGGGAGTTTTTCGGACTAAGACATATAGGGCTAGGTATCAGGAAGTAGATACGGTGTTTGTTGCTTGTGGCGAAAAGGAGGAGACGGCTGAGCTCTTGATACTTTGCTGTAAAGGGCTTTACCCTGTATTAGTTGAGGAGACGACTAATTTGACAAACACACTAAGATTTAGAGATATTAAGGGAAAAAAAGTCATGGAAAGGTGGAGGTAGCCAAGAGGAGATTATATGACTGGTGTCATAGGTCTAGGGAAACATGAATATTTTCTTATTTCCGTCCGCGCGACCCGTAGGCGGGAAGGGGTGGGCACCCGGTTGCGTAGAGACGCCTCTGTCGTACGGATCGTATATAGCTTTTAATACTAAATATCTAGATATATATAACTTTATGTTAAATAATATTAAGAAAAAAATGGCTAGGTGGCGCAAGTTGCCGCCAGATTCAAAGGATTGCGCCGCATCAATCCATCCGTTGTAGAGACAAAAAAAGGAGGAACACGGTAGCAATTACTTGTCTCTTTGACAATTGCTGGATCGCGCATACCCGCTCCGCGAGTGCGGCCACCGGACGGCCGTCTTGCAAGCAGAAAAATTTCGTTTTGCTAGCGTTGCGGAGGCTAGAGGCAGCGTGCTGAAGACACGTATTCTGCTCATTCGCTGAAGAAGTTCTTTGAAATTCAATGTAAGCCGTGATACTTGCCGTTGAGAACACATGGAAATTTTTACGGAAGCGCAGTGCTGCCGGGAAAAGGCACAACTCGTCGAAAGCAAGTTTCGCCGGTTTCGCGGCGTGATCAAAGCTTCCTTGGCACGCCGAAGGGCTGCATCTTTGTCCCTTCGCACGCTTGTATACCGATCAAGAATCGATGCCGCGCCAAAGTTTTGAAGGTCTGTCACGCCTAGATGTATTCAAATTATGTATATATATCGGCCACGGAGTTCTGGATCGTCCAGCTGTTCCGGTGAGTTGCTATCAATTAAAGGGGGGGGGGGGATCTGGACGTGCTCTTATGCAGTATTAATTGTGGTTATGTTCCAAATCTACCTATAATGGATCACATGAGAGCACAAACAGAGCACCACTATGAAGCAAGGAAGGATTTCGAAGGCAAATATACAAGACGGCGAGATTGAAAATCTTTGAAGCGCGGCCCGTATGGTTGTGTGCTATCTGTTCACTAATCCCAATTAGGAGAGCCGCGCGCTAACTCTATGTCAAGTGCAGCTAAGTAGTTTTATAATGATCCAGCACTGATCAGTGATGAGGAGCTGTTGTGCGCGGTATTCTGCAAACCGCCTAAAGACGAAGAAAAAGACGTACCTTCCTGCTCTTCCGTCGCCACTGGAGGCCGCATCAAGCTCGTTTCTGAACCGCGACTGCTGCAATTTACAAATGCAGTTATCAGGGTAAAGTAAGACGCTGATCCAGAGGCACATATGGCTTCACGCACATTGAACTCGCAAAACATATCCACACGGCGTAAATTCTTGATAGGTATTCAAGCGTGGGAAGGCAGAGAGACGCGACATGTCAGCGTGCCAAGGAAGTTGAACACGCCGCGAGACCGGCGAAACTTGCTTTCGACGAGTTGTCACTTCCTTCTTGCGGTACTGCGCTTTCGTAAAAATTTCCACGTCTTCTCAACGGCAAGTATCACACGGCTTACATAGGGCTTTAAAGAACTTCTTCGGCGATTGACAAGGAACGAGTAGAAAGCGGGTTTTAGCGGGCTGCCGCCGGCCTCTGGAACGCTAGCAAAACGATATTTTTTTGCATGCAAGATGGCCATCCGGTGGCCGCTCTCGCGCTACAGTGTACTAGAATACTTGGGTAGTGTTGGGACCGGAGGGGCTCGCCTGAAGCGCGTGGTATTGATCGCGACAGGTGTCGACACCGGCGTTTTATCCAGAAAACGTGCGCATACGCGGCTGCACGCGCGAAAATATGAATCTTTGATGCCGCTTTGGGGGAGTGCACATAGGATTTCTGACACAGCTACGACCTGCCAGCGTTCGTACCGCGGCGTCAATTAAGCTGCGGCACGATCGTTAGCAACATGATGCTACAATGTATTGGACGGTACAAGCTAGATTACCCTCCCTTTACATAAAAACAATTGCGACTTTAAAGAAGCGGATTGCAAGTTGTTTCAGCGTAGAATTAGCTGCGACTTTCGGTTTGTTGGATGGTGAGCATTTTAATGAAATGCCCATTTCCTTGGTCGCAAAGGCAGAACATTAGATATTTCAAAGGAATATCCAAAACTCGGAAGCAGTTTTTTTTTGTTGTTGTTGTTTTTCCTATCTTATTTTAAAATGGAACGAAACGGCACATACTAAAAGTCCGAGAGTGTTTTAGTATGTTTTTAATACCCCGGGTTAACTTCTCTGTGTTCTTCTCTGCCCGTCTTCTTTTTCTTGACCTTAAAGGGCCTCTGACACGCCAAAACAAAATATTTTTTTTTTTTTCATGCTAAACGTTGCAATGGCATATCAGGACATTACAAAAAAATTGTTTCACTATGGAGTTTCGTAGTTTTTTTATAAAAAATAGAAATACGAGGCCCAATTCAAAGTTCCCGCCGTGCACTGTGACGTAACAGGGTACCGCAAGGTGTCGGGGCGGTCAGAAGGGAGGCATCGCCGGAAGTCACGTGAGTTGTATCCCTCCTCGTGCTTACCGCGAGCGCGTGTAATATTTTTTTAATATTTTTGTTATTCTCCGCACCTCCACGAGCGATCCAAGCAGACAAGGTTTCTTTTATTTGCTTTTCATCGCTTAATGTTGCTGTAAAGGTAGAAGAAGCGGAGTCAGTGAATTGACGTGATCAACTACAATGCCTAGAAGGTGCTGTGTGAGGGACTGTCCCGGTATTTCAGCAACTGAAGAAGAGATCACACTGCATGCATTTCTGAGAGACATACATCGGCTGCATGAGCACCCAATAAACAAGTTCTACTCATGCTCTAGACAAAATACGTACTTTGTGCTCGACGTTTACTTGTACTTGGTACACTCACCAGTTCGTATTCTTTAGACGGCAGGCATCTACAGCCTGGAGAGTATCCGATGATTCAACGACCTCGGTGTCTCAACCTTCAGCAATGCGATCGGGCGTGTCGTATGCTAGCAATCCTAATTTCTGCGAGCGTTCTAAATTTTTTTTTTTTCAAAACCTGATAGCTTGTTTTGCGCCCAGTATAGCCCTATATTATCGGACTGACGGCATGCACTCGTACACTGGCTTGTACTCGCAACGCTTTCATCATTGACCTCCATCACGTCGATCCACTGACTCTTCGTCCTCAAATTTTACAGCACGCAAACTAACCAACGGTGCAGGGATAAAGAGCTAGTGGAACTGAAACTTCGTTTTCTACGATCGCTCGTACGAAGAGCAGAATAACAAAAATAAAAAAAGTCTTAGGCACGGTCGCGGAGAGCACGAGGAGTGAAACTCACGCGACTTCCGGTTAACCCACTTTTAGTGACGTAGCTCGATGCCTCCTTTCTGACCGCCCCGACACCTTGCGGTACACTGTTACGTCACAGTGCACGGCGGGAACTTTGAATTGGGCCTCGTATTTCTATTTTTTATAAAAAAAACTACGCAACTCTATAGTGAAACAATTTTTTTGTAATGTCCTGATATGCCATTGCAACGTTTAGCGTGAAAAAAAAATATTTTTTTTTGGCGTGTCAGAGGCCCTTTAATCAGCTCGCTTCACTTGTCACTCATTCTTGTGTTCATTTATGCGACGAACCACCCAAGCGACGGTCGCAAAGGGGTGAGAATCTTTCATTTTTTCATGGCTGCCACGACCATTCGAGGACCACCCGACGTTCACTTGTAAGAAATGCCGTGACAATTTTTATCGCGCGTTTTAACATTGAACTTCAATTGTAAGCAGTGAGAGAGTGCAGGCGAGCTGGTAATTAATCGACATCTTGTAAACCCTGAGATGGGGAACGATAAAAAAAACGGACGAACACTTGTTGTGTTCGTCCGTTTTTTTATCGTTCCCCACCTCAGGGTTTACAAGATGTTGAACTTCAGTCCAAAACTGAGACAACGTGGGCTGAACAAGTAATGCTTTTTAAGATTCAAAGAAAACAAGCAACTATTTCAGATCATTTTGAGCAGAAAACATGAGCACACGTAGATCAGGCAAGGAAAAAGTTTTAATAGTTTACAGCACGGCATTGAAATAATGGTCACAATGTGCAGCGCATACATGGTTACAATATGCGGCGCATTATCTTCTTGAGAGTAAACCATCTGAAACCTACACGCTCATAAGAATACATTTAACCGACAGCAGCTTTCTGACAACCAGGTAAGTCTTGCCTGAGCTGGGTATTCGAAGGGAAAGACCCATGGTTCCACAGGGGGCGTATCTGCTTCACGCAGACATACAGGACGTTTTTGTTTTATCCTTTACCGAACTTTACATATTTTACAAAAAAAGGATGTGGCAGATATGTGGATGCCGTCTTTCGTTATATCTGTAGGGCTCGGTGGACAATAAATGGGTGAATAACCGCTGCAATGTTTTATAATTAACCAAAATCTGTTTGTTAACTTGTTTATTAACGGCTTAATTGGTCATGGTGCAATTGCAGTTTTAAAAGGAGTCATTATTAAATGGAAACAGAATTCCGACAATTCGCGAAAAGGCAACGAGGTTCGCGAAATTTATCGTAAAAGTTTGCCTTTCTTCGCTTGATTCAGAAACCGCGTTATGAAAATAACACGGAGAATAGTGACTTAGTCGTCTGGATGTGTGGCGCCGGCAAGTCCACCGAAGACAAGCTGTCGAGTTAGTGACGAGGGGACAGAAATAACTGTGTCATTCTTCTACGCATGAATATCAGCACAACCTCATTCGCGCTTTCAGATCGCGGTTTTTTTTCATTAAGCGAAGAAAGGCAAAATTTTAGCGATGAATATCTCAGGACAGAACGAGCGGGTTGGTAGAGATAACTAAGCTTGAGGAAGAAAACGAGAAGGGACAGACAAACAACAAAAACGAGTGCCTTGTTGCTTTCGCTCAAAACTCGTTGTTTGTTCGCGAACTTTCTGAATTGAGTTGGCCTTTAATAATCGCTCCCTTTAAAGGCTGAACTCCATGGAACGAATATGCTGCGAATAACCGACGAATTTTGGCCGGCGGCGTTTGCTCTGCGCGTGGAATCAACACAGTGGCTGCTACGTCGCGCGCAAAGCGAGCGTGCCGTCGGGCGGCGTTCGCCAGTTATTCGTCACATAATTCGTTCCATGGAGTTCAGCCTTAAAGCTGCAATTGAAACATGGCCCATTAAACCATTCATTAACCCTTTGCCTACCGCAAAAATAAAAAAAAATTGAAAATACCGATTTCTTTTTGTGCCCTATACTTTGTTTCACCTTGTGTTGTACCGCAGGAAAGGCTACAAGCGCGAGCTCCTTGCTCTAGGGCACATCTCGGCGGCACAAGCTCTCGTGCACCAAGGGCAGCTGCCAACGCTATGAGCTCGCGCTTCTAGCCTTCGCTGCGGTACAACATAAGGTGAAACGGAGTGTATAAAATCGCAGGACCGACACGTGCACCGCTCAAAGTAAAAAAAAAAAAAAAGAAAAAGCGGGCTGCGCGATTTTTTTTCGGATAACTCGACTACAGCGCCGCCACGAACTGTCAATACACGCGCCCTCACGAGCTCCCGTTGCCGAGCCGCTCCGATCCCAACACTACCCAAGTATTCTAGTACACTGTACTCGTGCTGCAGCTAACAAGCAGGGACGCGCGCTCCCTGCTTGTTCCTTCTCCTTTTTCAGGCAGACCGGAGAAAGGGTCCGCCGTCCCCCCTCATCTTCTATCGGGTTCGTTTTTCGAGCACGTCGCGCGCTGTTTAATAAATGTTGTTGAGTTGATTGAGCTTCAGCAGCATCGAAGGCCACCTGCAATTCTGTCTTTCAGTTCAAACGTGCAGAATATTTGGGTTTCATTGACGCGTCTACCACTTATCTTGCCAAGCCAGCGAACGAAGCCGTTAGAAACAGTGAAGTTCCGGAGCAGTACCAGCAACGCTACGTACACTAGGCTAAGATGGCCGTCTCCGGCTCCGGATTGCGGAACCATGCCACCAGGCTACAGTGAACGTTAACCATGCATATATGCTCCATGCGATACCATGCTAAACGACGTGACGACGCTGTCGATGTTATCGAAATCGGGGAAACTGCGTCCAAGGCAGGCAGGTTTTGCTGCCGGGTGCCTGCCTGTCCCCTGTGCTGAGTTAGGTCCTGCTTTCTTATGCCGAGTGCCAACCGGCAATCAACGTGGTTTTTGTATTTCTGCGTTTTACCAACATGGCAGCAACATCGCGATAGCAGTGTTGTGCGTTGTGAATAGAAGACTGGAATTATCGCCGATGTGACCGTGTGTTCGCGTATTAGTGGTGTAACAACAAGATGAGATGACGTCAAATGTCAGGCATTGATACCGCTGGTCGGGCCGTGATCTGAGGAGGCGGGGTGTCGCAGGTTGAAATTCCGCTTTACATTAAAGAGTTTAAGACCGCTTGAGGGTTTACGGTGCAAACGATCTACCTGCGGATAGTCATGTACAATGGTCAATGTGACTAGTCTGCGATGTGCTGTTGTCTTCCACTCCGAGAGCGATTGCACTCTGGGGAAAGGACTGAACAGTATGGAAATATGTAGAAAAGTACGTATATTTCAGTTTGGAATTACTGCCAGAAACTTTGGGCGCATATTTCTTGGTCGATTCGTGTTCAAGGGAGCAGTATCACATCACTCACACCGATTTCTTGTTGAAAAAGACACGAAAAGAAATTTTAAAACAAATTAAATGATTAGCAACGTGCACCTGGAGGGGATGTCACTAATGCCTCGTTTGTAATGCCTGTCTGAACCTTGACAAGTAGTAACAATGCCTGTCTCGCCTAGAACTTTAGATGCCTTGAACCTGACGCATCTCGCCATCTCTCCGGCCACAAGAGATATTACCGGGGCTCTCTTTTGTGTATCTCGGACGTTGCTATTGTCCCTCTACAAGATTATAGAAGATTAACCCGTCCCTCAAAATTCCCACAAACGCAGCTTCCAGCTTGAAAGAGTGGGCCGTTAATAACAAAAAATATAGACATCAGGCTCAAAATGCAAACGTGCGATTGTCAATTATGGATGTTGTGGATCATATTCAGCTTATTTCTAAACACTACGAGTATAGTTCAAATTTTGTTGTAGTATCCCTTTATGGAAGATTGTAAATAAAAAAAAAAGCTATTCCTTTTTTATGCTGTTAAAATATACCATGGTTCCTGGAGGAACTACCCTCCAAGTAACGCGCTGGGATGAGCGCTACAAGTTTTTCAACTCGCGACTGCGTAGCTCCGTACGCTAAACACCTGCCGCAATTTGCGGATTTCACTGCATTCAAGTTGATCGAAAAGCGATTTCTCTTCCCGTGAAGCATGGCTTCCAGCTGAGTATATACCCCCTCTGCAGAGATAAATTCAAGATGACATTTGCGGCCGCACGCGAACAGCACAAATAGTAAAAACAAATACTGCGATAGAAAGACTGGCTACGACGTGCCGTGCGGGGAAGCAAGCACATGGCTTGGAAGCGCAGTGGAGCGGCATGTTTTATTGGCTTTCAAATAATTATCGCATGAACGTTTACTTTTTATTAGAGATTCATCCTCTGAGCCGTTCAAAATACTTTCAGGGGTATGCATTTACTGAAAAGAAAATCAACATGCTGGGAATCTTATTTATCGCTTAGGGGGTCACCGAGAAAATAAGCATCTTCCATACGACGAGTATAAAAGGCGGAAACTCGGGAGCTCGAGAGTAGTTATCGGGTTAGTGTTCTGTTGTATTGATGTTTTATGCGCCGTGTATGTGTATGCGCTCGATGCATAGGTTCAGCTGATGCTTGTAATATGCGGAATGTATCCATACCCGTTTTCACCTCGAGAACCGAAGTAAAAAAAGTCCGGCTCCTCCCGGAGCATTACTAATTTTCCCTTTTACGAGGAGAATTAATGTATATGTAGGTGCATTTTAGATTAGATATATGTTATCTAATCAAGACGTATACGTTTCAAACGATAAAAGGATCGTTTCGTTCTTCGACAACCAAATTTTGTAAGAACTACTTCGCCCGGCGTATGAAAAATGCGGAAAACGTCCTTTTTTCTTGATGTGAAAACGAGGTTATACGAGGGGCGTTCATAAAGTTCGTATTATCGGCACAAAGAATTGAAAACAAATGGAACAAAACAGTCATCAACATGAGCGCGCGTCCCTCTAGTTTCCGCACAGTATAAACATCGCATGCTCTAGTAGCTCGAAACGCCGCTAGGGAGTCGAAACAAAAATGGCCCCGCCCATCGGTACCAAGCACATGCAGTGATCCTTTTTCTCCATTTGAAGAGAAGCAATGCCAAGGATATTCATTCCAATCTGGGAGCGTTGTTCAGGGACAACGCCCCAGTTTATGCCACTTTGGTTAAATGGCGGAGACGCTTCCAGTGTGGCCAAATAAGAGGAAAGCATTTCAAGGACGGCGACAAAGTGATTGCTGAAGTGGAGCGATTCCTGAACCGTCAAAACGAGGAGTTCTATAACAATGGCCTGCGGCATGTGGTGCATCGCTAGAAAAAGTGAGTAACTTTTGGCAGCGAATATGTACAGAAAGTCTCAACTCCTACTCGAGTTTGATTGCTGAATCTCTATTCCTTAGTGACAATAATACGAACTTTATGAACGCCCCTCGTATATGTGTGTAATAAAGATGTCCGAAGCGCCATGGTGGCGTGAGCAAATAAAGACATTTTTAAGGCACATGAAATGGGCGGTACCTAACGGCACAAAGCCTAGCCACTTGCAATTACTCTGCTTGACGCTGCCTTCTGGTGGCAGGCGATTTAACCCTCTTTCACGCTTCGCGATAATTTCTGGTTACCGTGCAACAACGAGCCATGTAGGCTGCTTCGACTTTGCTCTTTTGAGAGCGGCTTTTGTTTTCGCAAATGGTTGACCACTCCTCCGCGATTTGCGGTGCTGACGAAGGAATTTTGGCTCGAGGAATAGTTGAGGTAAGACTTTAAGTGCGCGAAGTAACTGGGTATCGGTTGCCTCCGTTTAACATCGCAGTGTTGACGCCAAGAAGATTGAGTGACTGCTTTCGAAGCGGACGTTTTTTTAGCTGCGGGGGGAAGCAGGCTCGGAAATAAATACAGTTCGCGGAAATCTCGTGTTACGCTTTTATTTGCTGCTCATCTCGCCCCGTACAATAGACGTAGCGTCCTCGTTAAGCCTTATTGAGCTCAATTTTTCTTGATTCGGGACCGCCATAATGAGATGCAGGGTGCTCCCCTGCTTTAAGGACGAAAATGTCTTGCTTTCTGAAGGAACATAGGTTACAAGAGCGTTTCTCCCTTTAGAGAGGACTATATATACCTTTTTTTTTCTAAGAGTATATATCGTATTAACAAGAACAAAAACAGCCATTTGCAAAAACCGTGATGCTGTTTTAATTCAGAAGTGCAAAGTGCGCAAGGATAATGTGCATGCTTCAGAAATATTTGGTCGGTGTCCCTCTGCAGTTTGCATTTTGGGTTCGGGACCATTGGCCGACATTGGCTTCCTTGAGTAAACTGAATATCAGAAAATCGCCAACGTGTTTATTAAAAAGAAACAAAAGCCCAGACGATTCTTTTGTTTCTAAATGCAACGCCGATTTTTAAAGCGTGCAGTACTATAGTCGTTACAAAAGGTCGCGTCTGTCAGGCCAGTAAGCGCGACTGCACCAGCCCCCTGTAACGGCTAACAGGTGTCACAGAAGTCACGCCAATATCGGCGTGGCTTTTGTAACGCCGATATTGGCGTAACATGTCACGCCGAGAGTAGGCCTTAAATAATGGGCACCTTTTCACGCCAAGGTTGCCGTTACCGGACAAAGAGTGTCATTTTCTCATTCTTACAAACAGCGCATTGCTTTTTTTCTTTGTTGTTGATTCGCTCGATATCCTCCATAGGAAATATAAATGGGCGCTATGGCTGAGGGAGAACGACAAGCACTTTTTAGAACAATAGAGTGTTTTCAGATGCCGTCAGTCCGCCATTCTGTTGCTAAACGTCAGTGTGATGAAACTTCTACGTTTTTCGTGGACTACCAATCTGAGGGTATGATGTGAATCTTCGGAGTGCTCGCCTTCAGCACGCTCCAAGGCTGCCCGTAACATAACAAGATAATGAACGAAGTGACCTCGCTGAAAACTCCCTATAGGCTGTACAAATCAACACGCTTGCGTCAGGTTCTTTTTCCTATATTGTAGAGTTCCTAATTCTGCTCTACTCCGTCTCACTTTGAGTTTCTACAACCTTTTGTAGCCAATCAAGCTGCGTCGAAAGTGCATCATCACTACAGAGATTGTCTATGTGCGTGGCAATCTCCGACTAAGTCAATCACGCGCAGGGAATACCCTGCGATTCTGCCCTTTTTTCTGTGCCTGATTGGTTCAGTTCGGTAAAAGACAACCCACAAAGACAAGGAGCGCCTCGATGATGCGCTGTTGGAGATGCGTGATTGGCATCATCGAATCTTCAGTTGCGATGGAATGTAATGCGAAACGGAGAATACCGGTCGAGAATAAGGCATAGTGCCAGCTAAGAATTATGTGCGCGAGATATTTGGCGATATATAACCTCGCAGGTCTGAGGAGGGCTTATGAAAAGTGGAACTCCAGAAACCTGATACTTCGGATGTCTCTTCACGTGTCTGAACGCAGTGTCAGCCATCGTACCTGCATGAAAGCTGACTTCCACTTTTTCTTTCTTCTTTGCAGCGACGTCAAGAAGGGGGCGTTGGAAATACTGGAGCGTACCCGCAAGGCCATTCGAAAGGTGGTTCCATGCGACGTCCTGGAGCCCGGTGTGCTCCCTGAGGAGCACAAAGAGGCTTTCGACGTCATCCTTTCAGTTGGCTGCCTGGACTCGGCAGCAGCAGACCACGAATCTTTCCGAAGCGCGGTTCACAACGTGGGAACACTCGCAAAACCGGGCGGTCTGCTAATCATTGTGGGCATGGGAGGTCGTGAAAAGCTATCCCGTGGGAACTGCTGATTTCACCCACGCGAACCTCACCGAAAACGTGCTTAAAGAAGCCGTGACTGACGCCGGCTTTGAGATGAAACAATACCAGTCCAAAAAACTTGGATTAGTTCTTGACAGCCCAGACACATTCAGGTTTCTTCTGGTGGCCCGTAAAACCTGATTCGGCTTGTGCAACCGCCGGTACAGACATGACACATTTGACCATATCAACTATTGGTCAAATAAGACGATATTCGGTGTTAGGCATTTCCGTGTACGACGTTTAGGTGCGGGCTTTTCGGTGCACTAACTTTTCTGTGCAAGGACGCTTCGATGTACGGACTTTTCGGTGCAGGGACTTTTAGGTGCACGGATTCTTCCTAGAAATTCATTTTTTGCACAAAATAAATTTGTACACTTGGCCATTCATTTGTCACTTACCGACTGTCGGGGTCAGGTACCTTTACGTACGGGACCGGTGCTCAAAAGAGAACCCGATGCCCGTCCCACCGCGCGGCCGACGGCTACAAGCGAGGGCGGTCGCCGCGCCGGGTTCGCCAACGTCATGCCAACAACGATGATCCCGATATCCAACAGCGTTCATTGAAAAACAGGGGTCGCCAACAAGACACGGCGGTCAAGTGAGCCGTGAACACAGGGTGCCGGCAGCGCCCGCAGACCTGAGAGCCAAAGGGTATCGCGACCGGAGTCATCGCAGGTGGGCCGAGCTCACGCCGCAAGCCGTCGTCGCGGGAGTTCAGGCCAGAGCTCTCTGCAGGTGGACGTCAAGTCGGAGGAGGCGACGCCGACTGTCAGAGCCAGGGGAAACGCTAGCGTTGAGTAATCGCCGGTCGGACAAGCTCACGCCACGACCCGACCCGTTGCCCGGAGTCCAATTCAGGACACCTCTCCAGACGGCCGTCTACTCGGAGAAGGGAAAACCGTCCCGCGCGATCTCGCTGGTACCCCTATACGGGAGTCGCGGGGAGGAGTACGAGAGAGAGTAGGCCAGCACGGTGGCGTACGCTCTCCGACATGATAGGGAACGAGCAGGCTCGAAGCCAGACGACTCAGGCCGGAACGTCCGCGGCTTACGCCTTCAGAGGAGAGGGAAACCAGTGGTTCTCACACGATATACGACGTAAGTGACTTTGTTAGACGCAGCCCTATCCTGCGTAAGGATCGGAGACGTTGGACGTTATGGTTCGTTTGCCGTTGTCTCTTTTCCAACGTACGCACTAGACGCATCATATCGCGTTTACGCGTGGGGTCGATTGAGGCGTTCTCGGCGTCTTCTGTAAGGGCACGGGCTTTATTATTGCTATTCTATGTAGGAAAAACCACAACAACAAGAAGATTTAGAATATTGACAATTCCGCGAGACTGAGGTAAAAGGTAGGAAGCTTCGGGGAACTTCGAGACGTTCATCTTCCTGTGTCCTTTCTTCAACCAAGTTTCCCATATTTTACCACAGTCTGGGGTAATTTTTAGCATGATCAACATCCACCAGCTCGCCTGCACAATCGCCATTTTTTCATTAAGCTTGGGAATGTGTTTCTCTACGATAGATCAAAACAAGTTGGAATGTCTTCAACTGTGCGTTTACCGCGAAATCGTATAGCATCGATTGTTTACCACACATGACAGGATAAATTAAAGTTCTTCCCATCCGTTACGCGTCATCCCTCACGATTCTAAGAGACTCTGAAAATAAGATATTTAAAGTATTAAAAAAAAGAACTAAATATGTAAAAAAAAAACGGTTCCTTTGGACAGCCTAAGGAAAAAATTAGTTCTGGATGCCGCTCAGAAGTGTATTGACTAGCGGTACATAGAGCTGCAGGCCCTCGGTATGAAGATGTTCGATACGAAGCAGCAGCACAAACATTTTGGGCAAAAAGATGCAGATATGGCCTGCAAAAACTTGTAGGCAACAACGGCCACTACTGTTGACTCAGTTGAACAGACAATAGTAAAGAAAACAGGCACGGTTACAAACAATAAAGGCATTGACATCAAGGGGGTTGCAAGCGGTAGCGGTATTGACGACCCCACCCCATCTTCAAAATACCAAAAATATTATTTCTTGATCAGCGTGGCTGTTTCAAACTCCGAACCATTTCGTTTCCAGTGCATTAGGAAGCGCTTCACACTCACATCAATGATTTTAGCATCCTTTGCAAACTCGCGAAAAATTTCTTGCGCTCGGTATGCACAAACATTTTGGGCAAAAAGATGCAGATATGGATTAGATCCTAGTACAAGGAAAAAGCCATCTGACCCACAATGAGAGGGTAACGTCCGCTGTTCACAAAGATCTGGGGTGACCAGGCTGACCAAGACCTAAAGGTCGCAAACAAAACCACTAATCTTTCCAGAGCCGCCTGGAAGCGGAAAGCCAGAAAAGGGGGGGGGGGGGAGGGGGGGGGGGGGGGCTCCAGACTGTTCTCTAGAGCAATAAATTAAACTTTAACTACTCTAGATCTATCCGATTGAGTAAAAAGCTGTACAAATGTAGGTATGGTTGCAGTAGCACAATACTACTAAACCGCAAATTGACTTGTTCTTTTCTCTTTTTGAGAAAGTGCTCGTGTGACCGGGAGGAGGGGGAAGGCGTGTCCGTGTGTGTAAAGGGGGGGGGGGGGGTTGGGGAGGATGTTAGGTTTACCAGAATGAGTAGTTGTATGATGTCAGTGCCGTCGTTCTGCTGTTTCTTTCATTACTTCGAAAATAAAACCCTCCTGGGCGCTAATGCAGCGAGAGAGAAAAAGGAACACTAACACCCATCTGAAAGAAAGCTTGGGCAGCTTTCTGCCTGGTTAGGAGCCATAAATTAAGGGAAGTCATTTTTTTTTTAACTCATAGGCAGGATGGCGCCTATTTGCGGAGCTCATTTTCGCTGTGTTGAATTACCTCGCACGGAGAAAAAAAAAAAGTAATCCATCGCTTCAACAATACTTAAAAAACAAGCGAGCTGGTGGTGATTCATGGTAACAAAATCCCGAGACTCAGGAACACAGAAGGGGACGAACACAACACAACGTTGTGTTGTATTTGTCTCCTTGTGTGTTCCTGAGTCTCGGGATTTTGTTACCATGAATCACCACCAGCTCCCTTGTTTTTTAAGTATTGTTGAAGTGATGGATTACTTTTTTTTTCTCATTACAAACTAATGTTGAGATGCGCAAGTACCAAATGATTTCAATCAAATCAAATATCGACTCGAATCAAGGAAACAAGCCGAAATAGAATACTAAATTTATTTTACATGCGATCAAATGTTTACTTATTCTCCGGCGAAAACAGCAGTGCCTGTGCATGATCTGGGGTCAACTTCCCTTTTCTGGCCATAGCGATGTTGCTGGCCGTAAAAGACCTATTTTCAATGATGTCTTACGGGTGTTTCAGCGAAAGCTTTTATAAAATCCTAACAATAAAGTCGTTGAAAAAAAAAAAAAACTAAATTTAAAAGTTAACTCTTAGCGGCGGGGGACGCAAGGAAGTGCAAAAATATTCAAATTCGCAGGTTAATTAAAAAAAACGTGCGAGTTTAATTTATAATTAGCTACTTTTAGGTCCATGTTGCAATTCTAATTTTGAAAGCTACCAGCATGGAAGGCTAAAGCAATTTAAGAGAAGCAACAGGCTTAGAGATATTCGCCAACGAACTTTGCGCTGTATATGGGTATGATTTCCGAAATTTGATTTACTTCCATGCATCTGTCCCATCATACCCATTGCAGCGCAAAGTTTGGCGGCGAATATCTTCAAGCCAGTTGCTTCCTTTTACTTTTCGTAAATTGCTTTAGCCTTCCATGGTGGAGGCCTCCCAAATTCTAATGGCAACTTGGATCTAAACGTCGCTAATTAGAAAGTTAATTACCAAGTTTTAGTTAATTATATAGCGATTTTTTATAACTTTTGCAATTCCTAGCGTCCCCCACCGCTGAAAGTTGGTTTCCAAATTTTTGGAGTGCAGCTCCTAGGTGCCCGTTTCCAAGTTGAGCGGCGTCGCCGTCGCCGTCGGCGTAACCGCGCGTTGCATTATGGGACGTTTCCTATAATGGCGTCACACGTGACGTCACGAGGGTCACTAGGGTCACGAGTGACGTCACTCGTAACTGCGCTGCGCGTTACATTATGAGACGTTTCCCGTAATAACGTCACACGTGACGTCACGTGTGACGTCACGATTGTCACTCGGGTCACGAGTGACGTCACGAAGGTCACTCGTGAAGGTCACTATGAAATTCACGGCCTTACAGAGTGAAGGTCACTCATGAAGGTCACGACATTCACGAGGCCTTCACGAGTGAAGTCACGAGAGTGACTATAGGGTCACGAGTGAAGTCACGAGAGTCACTATAGGGTCACGAGTGACGTCACGAAGGAGGGAGGGAGGGGTAGGGGAGGATGAGGAAGGGAGGAGGAGGAGGAAGGATGGAGGAGGGGGAGAAAGGAAAAGTGGAGGAGGCGGGGAGGAGAGGGAGAGGAGGAGGAGAGGGTATGGAGGGGGAGGGGGACATACCCTCCTCTCCATACCTTCCCCTCCTTTTACACAAGAGCTGTGCTCTAATTTGGCATTACAGGGAGTTGTAAACGTCTTTTAGTTTTTTTTTTTTTTTTTCAACGACCTTATCGTTAGCAATTTTTCAAAGCTTTCGCTGAAACACCTTGCCGTGTATTGTGTGCGTGTTCGCCACGCATAGGGAACACGACCTTTGGCCCAGGCAACGGCTGGCTGATGTAATCGGAGACGCTGACGGGGGAGAGCGAACCACGGAGAAGAACGTGACTCCTGCGCGAAAGAGCCGACTGGGCGCGGTCGCAGACCGAACAAGACGCTTCTCAACCGAATGTACTCTAACAGTTAAATAAATATATCCTGCATTATCCCAAATTACAAGTACATCACAATGGCGACCAGGATGGGATCTATGCAACAAAGACGGATATAAACAACTGAGTGACATCGGAACAAAGGGGACAGCGGTAACGTGAGTGACGCCCCATATCAAACCTAAAGAATGCCTCGCATCGGGAAAATTGAAGAGTTCAATCATAAATCGGAATCATGGTCTTCGTACATCGAAAGGATCGAAGTGTTCTTCTCTGCGAACGACATTCCGGAATCAAAGCGAGCCGATGTGTTTCTCTCTATCGGCGGACGAGAAACGTACAGACTAATACGGAACTTGGTGGCTCCTGCTAAACCAAGCACCAAGACGTACGTACAGATCGTTCAACTAGTGCAGAACCACATCAACTCGACGCCCAATGAAACGGTCGAACGCTACAAATTCCATCTCCGGAAGCAGCTGGAATCCGAAACCATCGCAGACTACGTAGCTGCGCTCAGACAGCTTTCACTGCAATGCAACATCGGTGTTTCCCTCAACGATCGACTTCGAGACAAGCTCATTGACGGCATTATGGACGGAAACATTCTCGAAAAGCTGCTGGCTGAACCGACGGTGACATTCAAGGCAGCGGTGGATCTTGCCACTTTGATGGAGGTAGCCATGAAGGATGCGAAAGAATTAAGGAGCGAGACCGAGACCCAACAAGATGTCAATCGCTTGGCGCAAGGGCGGAAATATAAGACGTCACTTCCGAAAAAGGCAAGCGAGGGTAAAGGAAAATCTCGCACAAGCAGGACCCCATGTCACCACTGCGGCAAAACCAATCACAACCCTGAAAACTGCTTTGCAAGGAACAAGACTTGTAAAATATGCGGAAGAACAGGACACTTTCAAATGGTCTGCCGTGACAGGAAACGAGATCCACAAAACTCAAAAAGAAAGGACAAGCCAAACGTCACCAACCATGTCCCTATACAGAACTCGGGAGACGAAACTCCGCTTTATTTCATAGACTCAAGCTTAATGAAACCCATCACAGTAACTGTGGAGATTCGCAACAATCCTCTTCAGATAAAGATTGACACAGGCTCACCCGTGACTATGATCAACCTGGAGATGTTTCAAGAAATTCTTCCAGACATCCAGTTGAAACCTTTGGGAATAACGCTGAAACCGTACACCGGCAAGCCCATCGTTCCAGAGGGAATGATTCAAGTGTAGATGCGGTACAACGGGGAAGTCAAGCGTCATGAAATCCAAGTGGTGAAGAATGGGGGACCTTCCATACTGGGAAGGGCGTGGCTTCAGGACTTTCAAGTGAACTGGAAGGAAGTGCACAACGTGCGGGCAGAAACTTTAACTCTCGCAGGTGTGATACATAAACATAGTTCCATCTTTGAAGGTCCGGGAGAACTAAAGGACTACGCCGTGAAACTCTGCATGAATGATGATGCTCAACCAAAGTTTCTCAGACCAAGGTCAGTTCCATACGCCCTCCGACAAAGGATCGAAGAAGAGCTGGATCGTCTTGAGAAAGAGCACATAATCACTCCTGTGATAAGGAGTGAGTGGGCGACTCCAATCGTTCCAGTGATGAAGGCAAACGGACAAGTGCGCATATGCGGGGATTACAAGGTTACACTCAACCCAGCCTTCAAGCCAGATAGGTACCCACTACCGAAGACTGAAGATCTCTTTGCGAAGATTGCCCATGGGGAGAAGTTCACCAAGCTGAATTGTAAACAAGCCTACTTCCAGATCCCCTTAGCAGAAGAATCAAGAGACTTCACTGTGATCAACACACACAAAGGGTTCTATAAGGTGAACAGAGTGCCATTTCGAATAACCCCAGCATCAGCTATCTTCCAACGCGTCATCGAAGAACTCGTGGTAAACTTGCCATATACAGGTGCATTTCAGGATTGCCTTGTGGTAACTGGCAAGAACGATCAACATCACCTGCGGAACCTGGACATCGTACTGCAAAAACTCAAGGAAAGTGGCCTTCGCTTGGGAAAAGAAAAATGCTGCTTCATGCAGGACTCCATCGAGTACCAAGGACATGTTGCATACAAACAAGGGATCCACCCAAACCCCAAGAAGGTGGATGCAATCCTACAAGCGAAGACGCCCAAAGACCAAAAAGAACTTAGAGCATTTCTGGGACTCCTAAACTACTGCGGAAAGTTCATCAGCAACGCAGCCGACATCCTACTTCCGCTACATGAACTGCCCAGTAAAGATAAAAGGTGGGAGTGGTCGAGATCATGCCAGAGAGCCTTCAACGAAGCGAAGAAGCAACTCACCAAGCAGAGTCTGCTAGTGCACTATGGCCCTGCACTTCCTCTGGAACTGCACTGTGACGCATCGAGCCATGGCATTAGTGCAGTACTTCAACACGTACTGCCCTACAAGCAACGGAGGCCGATCGCCTTCATGTCAAGGACGCTTTCTAAAGGTGAGCGAAATTACTCTTAAATTGACAAAGAAGCGCTGAGTCTAGTAGAGGGCGTAAAGAAATTTCAGCAGTATTTGTTTGGACGCCACTTCACGCTGTGGACGGACCACAAACCCCTAGAATCGGTTTTCAATCCCGGTAAGGAAATCGCAGGCACGGTTGCAGCAAGAATGCAGCGATGGGCAATCATCTTGTCAGGGTATGACCTCGACATAAAGTACGTGTCGACCGATAAGAACGTAGTCGCAGACACGCTGTCGATACTCCAAATGACTGACAATGGCGCTACAAAATCAGAAACTACAAGAATGGACGAAATCAAATGTCTCCATCTAGAAAAGTTTCAAGCACTCCCACTGACACATAAGCTGATTAGTAGAAAGACACGAAAGGATATCGTGTTGTCTAAAGTTTTAAGCACCAGC
This sequence comes from Ixodes persulcatus, assembly GCA_013358835.2. Lineage (NCBI taxonomy): Eukaryota > Metazoa > Arthropoda > Arachnida > Ixodida > Ixodidae > Ixodes > Ixodes persulcatus. The sequence goes on along the minus strand of JABSTQ010010047.1, from coordinate 582,710 downwards.
GGTTTCAGACACTTTTTGAACGTTGACAGGACAAACGACACAGCAGAATCTATTTCCTCATTGTCACAATCTAGGAACGCATGGAGTACCTGTAAGCGAGGCCATTAGGTTTCTGGATCTGAGCCTGCAACTTGGTCCTGGCCATGTGTGCTGGATATATGAGCCAAGGGCAAAGAAACCCATCTTGCCTTTTTCCTCAGCGCATTCCAAACTTGTGAAAAGAGGAATTGTTAACCTCTGTTTTAGAAATGCCCTGTTCAAGTCCTGCCCCCACAGGGTGAAAGAAAGCTTCGACACACAAGCGTCAAGGTCAGACATGCGGGATACCCGTCTTACCTGTTGACGACAGTTGCTGAGAGCCTACTTAAGAAAGGACGGGAGGAAACAACCCAGCAGGCTCGTAGGGTTAACAAAAAAGTAACTGTTTTACCATACCTGCATAAGATATCTCACAACCTAAAGTAAGTTGGCCGTAGGGTTGGTGTTGATGTGGTTTTTTCGGCTCCGGAGAAGCTGTCTGGGCTGTGCAGAAGAGTGAACTCCTGTTCTAAAGAAAAGCAGGGTTGCACCAAAAAAACACCAGGACCAATTCGTAGACTGTGTGGAGGGAGTGGTGTACTCTATTCCCCTCTCGTGTGGCAGGAGATACATCGGGCAAACGGGGCGTTGCCTCAATGATCGGCTGCAAGAGCACAAGTATAACGTGTTTAGAGTTGTGTCAGGTCACCTTGGCCTGCACTGCCGAGACTGTTGCTGCGCTCCTGTCTTTGACAAGTGTGAAGTGATTAGGAAAAATAAAGACAAACTCACTCGAGAAATCATTGAGGCGCGGGAAATTGGAAGATTGGGTCAAAACTGTGTCAGCACTCCGTCACTATCTTTATCAGATAAGGAACGTTCCTTTTTAGACACACAGTGACAGTGCATAGCGATGGCTAGTGAGCACGTGGCATCCAGGTCACGCTTTTTATTCATGTTTGTTTGTTGTAACAATACAGTATTTATACTCGCTGTTAGAACGAACAAACTTCAGTTGTAAGTCAGCGCCTTGTTCGTCTACCTTCTTGTTCTTGTCCGTGTCCTTGCGCTCTTTTAATCTTTAAACAAAAAAAGAAATGGCAACGCCTGCATGCAGACTCCACAGGACCCTTTCAAGGAAGGAATTTCTCGCTGATCATTGATGCATATTCAAAATGGCCCGAGGCAGTGCCCATGACCTCGACGACTTCGGCAGCCACCATAAGAGTGTTTCTAACTCTCTTTGCAAGATATGGACTGCCAGAAAGGATTGTGACAGACAATGGCCCGCAATTCCGATCAAGCGAATTCCGGGATTTCATGACTCGTCGCCATTGTGATGTACCGGTAATTTGGGATAATGCAGGATATATTTATTTAACTGTTAGATTACATTCGGTTGAGAAGCGTCTTGTTCGGTCTGCGACCGCGCCCAGTCTGCTCTTTCGCGCAGGCGTCACGTTCTTCTCCGTGGCTCGCTCTCCCCCGACAGAGTCTCCGATTACATCAGCCCGCCGTTGCCTGGGCCAAATGTCGTGTTCGCCATGCGTGGCGAACACGCACACAATACACGACACACCTTGTAATAAAACAAGGAATATTTGCTTGCTAAAGAAATAAAGCGTGGTGCGAGCGTCTTGCGCTTCTTTTTCTTTTTTTTCCGGCCTATAAAGAAAGCCCGTGACAATTGAAATTGAGTGCATGAAGGGGCGGGCGCGTTATCACAGGGTATCTTGTCATGATTCACGGGCTTTCTTACAGGTCAGAAGAAAAAACACACGAACGGTATAACATTACAAACAGCTAATTCGGGTGTGTCTCAAGGAGCTCTACAACTTTTCCATCGACATTTCGGCTCTTAATACAACATTTGAAAAATGAGTTAGTTATTCCAAACATTTTGTTAATGAGGCCTAATTTAAAATACGGCAGCTCTCGTAAGACACTTGGTAACAACATACAGTTAGCTTCATTAACGCGAAAACCTCCACTTTGAAAAAAAGTTATGGCGCGTTATTTGGGACACCCGGTTTTTACTTAAATCTACGTTTCGGTGGCACGAGAAGGGAAACGAGGCTATATTTTCAGTCATGATTTATTTTGGGGAAAATCATGGCACCCTGTAGAGTGATGCAATAATACATGGCAAGCATAAGACGATAGGAGGATCACGATAGAGTTGGTGCATCGCAAGCCAAAACAATTCGGACTGCTCGTTTCTTCTATTTTTTCACTTAAGTAGCTTGCGGGTCCTTTTTGTAGAGGACATTGCGTAAAAGGATTGGGGGCGGGGGGGAGGAGAAATACAAACTTCGGAGTCGTTACAAATAAATACAACTGCACATAAAGTATAACATGCACAAAAACCAAATCCATAATCAGGAGAAATACAACATGTTGAAGAAAGCATTGGAAATAAATGCAACTGCACAACAAAAGATAACTCCAAAAAGCGTAATCACGTAATTCCTAAATTGTTGCAAAAGAAGGTTAAGATACGTCCAGGTGACGATGTCATTAGGAAGCGCATTCCACCACTTGCATTCCTTTTTCCTTAGTTCTGGGGAAAAGGGGAAACTAAGTATGATTAAGAGTGGCAGGTGATTTAGAGTAGGTGTAACCAATGATGCATTAGTTATGATGCCTAGGCGGAGATGAGATTAGTAATAAAAGCGATGAATCAGGCACAAGAAAGAAAGTTTGCGTCTTAAGGTCAATTCTGGAAGGTCGGCTTCTTGTTTTAAAATGATGGTGCTTAAATAACGAAAAAAAATCACCAAGAAATGAAAATAAGACGCGCCATACGGTTTGGCAACGCTTCTAGTTTTGTTTAATAAGACAGGCTTGATCAGAATCCCACAGGCTTAATGCGTAAACACGTTTTGGTAGAAATAATCCAAGATACACAGTCTTCTCTAATTTAGGAGGAGCAATACGTTACGAAGGTTACGTTTTAGGAAGCCGAGAGAGCGATTGCAGCATGACAACAGTATCTTTCAATCTATCCGGAGTACCCAACGCAGCATCTTTCAAAACCCGCTCGCGCAGCGTCGCAACCTCCCGTTTGCGAGCGTCTGCGATTCATCGTCGGTAAAAAAAGAAATGAAGAAATTGTGCAAACACACTAAGGTCAGCTAGAGTGTAAACCTTTGCAAATTGTAATGTGCTGGTGGGTAAGCATGTGATTACCTGTATATAAACAAAACCACCACGTGAAACCTCACCGGGACGGATCATAACATAACTAAAGATGTACTCGATGGTAGAGTTATGTCACCTTGTTTTGCAGGGTCAGAGTCGACTTGTTGTTCGTTATTCTTTGCTAATTGATTCGGATTGGTACATTTGTTGAACTTTGATGCTTTTTGGTTGTTGTTGCATTGTTTTTTTTGTTTTTTTTCTTTTTTCTTCGCTTGTATTTATAATAACATAACGAAAATATATACGCGATGTTCTGAGAAATGTTGCCTTGTTCTACAACGTCGGAGTAGTCCTGTTTGTGATTCTCGGTTAATTGCTTTCTGTATGATACATTGGTGGAAATTGGATGACTTGATGGTTGTTGTTACCTCGTTGTATTTCAATGGATTGTATTTTTTTTTGTGTGTGGTTTATTTCTTGGACTGCCCGTTTTTCACTCACAAGCACGCAAGTGCTTTAGTGAAACGGAATACATTGTATGAATTTATGAAACCTGCAATAAAAATATTATTATTATTATTATTATTAGTATCGTGTGTTGAAAGTCGGAAGATGTGCTGTCCGTGGTGTCCTTTTATGTGTAACTCTTTTGAAAAAAATTTGAAATTTAAAAACGCAAACCCAACAGTGTACACATAATTTTAAATTTATTGGTAATATATATATATATATGTTTTTTTCTAAGCTTAACAGAATTTTTTTTTAAAAAACCATGAAAGCTAGATTAATGCGGTCAGCGCAGGTGAGTTATACGGCCAGGGGGACATAATACAGGAATCTAATCGTAACGATCAGTTGGCTAATTAGTTAAAATTCGTTAATTAACTTTTTAATTAATGAAAATAGACATATAGTTCCAAATAGAAACTTGCTCAGCGTCATCGAAAACCACTAAATCAGTAATTTGTAGAAAGATTTTGAACGCGTAAGAAGCGTAGTAGTGCACTAAAGTTACCGCTCGTGGAGCAGGTAAAGGCTGGGGCTAGATAAGAGACGGAAAAATTGCGCGGGCGCCTTATCGCTACCTCTAGCTTTGTACGTGAATGCTATGTTTGGCCCGAGGCCAAACATAGCATTCACTGCACTATCAACCTTGGGTACAAGTGACAAAGCCGGCTCGTTGTGGTCGTTGATGCCCCAGAAGATAAGCCTTTTGTGTGTGCACTCCCGTTTCGGCCTTTCGTTCTCTCCTTTTCTCTCTCTCCCTAAGCTGAAAGCGTGGTAGAAGGTGCGTGGTCGCGTGGTTTGACGGATGACGCATTAGCCGTTGGCAATCTCGGAATGCGTTCTGCCGGACCTAGTTTGGCGTGTGTTGCGCTCTGAGTGGCTGCTGCGGATTTCTGCTTCTGCAGTAAATTCGAAAAGTCCTACCCGCATATCGTCAACAAGCGATTTCTTCAGAGGAGCCCAAGAATTTTTTGTGATGCGTTTAGTCTTCGGTTCTACAAATGACAGCTTGTGCTACATTGTGTTGAATCTTCACGGACACCTTCCTTCTCGTTTCTGTGTTTGAGTGGTGGTCCTACCGTGGCCGTGTCGACATATATCTCAGATTACACCTTTCAAGTCCCGTCTCGTCAACGTAAGTGCGCTGCAACCTACTTCGCCACAATTGATCGTTTTCCTAAAGGTACTCTTCCAGATTACCTCTAGAATTAGGCCGTGTCTACCTCCTGGAATCCGGAAAAATAATTTCTCCGAAATTCTAAAATCATGTCACAACTGCAGGTAGAATACTGATTTTTTTATTCTCCCTGCGTTTCGTGATAACACGTCCCACGGCCACCTTCTCGTGGATATACGTTTCATGGACACACGTTTCGTCGACAATCGTTAAGTTAATGTCGATAATCCTGCTTTCCCTTGGGAATTAGGTTGAGTGAAATCAGGAGTGGCGTAAAGCGCAGATCATGTAAAAATTAATAAAAGTTGGTACATGCTCAATATCCAATTGGTAATTTTCTTACACAGATTAGAAGTCACTTTTGGTAGTTATTTGTAAAAAACAACAATATATATATATATATATATATATATATATAAACGTTGCCTTATTTGATTGGGAGATATCTGGCCTTATATGGGGGCCAGATATACCCCTATTTGGCAGACTCAGATATGGATATATAAAAAATTGGGCATATCTGGCTAGATATGCCTCATATAAACATGTGCTTGATATGGCCGGATATGCCCAATTTTTTATATAACGATATTTTTTTATAAGTCCAGATATGCTATTTTCGTAAGGGTATGCATACCTGCACCGTCAAAACAGTAAAACGGGTTAATTCATAATAAAAAAAAGTAAGGCAAAAGTAACGTGCCTTACCTTTTATCAGTAACGGTGTCGCGTTTTTTATTTGCCAGTAATGTTAAGTAACATATTTTTTTACCTTTTTTTTCGGTATCGCCTACAGTACACTGGCTACGCGTCCCACAGCTGCACGCCAGAGTCAGAAATAACAAGAAATCTTGACGGCATGGTTTATACATGTGTACGCGGTTGAGCCGCCATGGCGTACCTCCGCCGCGTGGGGCCTTTACATGATTTTTTATCGCAGCTGGCACTTCGGCGCCGTGGCTTAAATGAACAGATATGCCCTAAAGAAGCAGCTTGCCTGAACTCGCAAACCTCGACTGTCGAACGCGCAGCAAAACCAATTCTCCGAGGACATCAGTGACTCTGCGACCTCAATTGATCTAATGTGAGTGAATATTTGTGTTTCAGCTGCGAATACAGCAGTATCTTGTCGCGTTGGGGTCTTTTCATATTTCTCCTTATTTGATATATTTATATCCATCGCGTACAACGTTTCCTAACTGACCAAACTTGCCAACTTAATACACTGCTGCACTCGACATCAGAGCGCTCTTCCAGAAGTCGGAAAAAGATTACATGGCCCTGTTTTGATAATTACTGCATGAGTCAATGACATTCATCTTCGCTACTTATATGATTATAAAAAAACGAACAAACAAGACGATATTCAGAAGAGCTGTCATCAGCAATGTACAAGTAACATCACTGAAGGCAGCGCAATGGTAAATGTTTTTCGATGCTATCCGAAGAAGAATTAAGAATAATAATAATATTAATAATAATAATAATATTAAATTGTGCTCAAGAACATTCTTACCTTCATGCAATAGTGCGGGGATCATCAAAGCCAACAGTGGCTTGTGTGACGCCGCCCAACCGAAAGTTCAGAAGGAAAAAAAAAACATAGAATGTCCTAGAACACACAGCTGTAGTAGAAGCGACACAGTCACAAAGCAGTTTTGAAAAGCAAAAAGAAACGGTTACAGAAATTACAGAATCCGATGACTACTTCTCTACAAAGCACTCGCGTACAAAATATACACTTAGGTAGTATTTCTGCCTGAAAGATAAAATATCACTCTTTTCTCAAGCTGACTCAATGAGTTAGCCTGCCGAATTTCAGAAGGCAAACTATTAAAGAACTCAGGCACGTAGACCTCACGCGTACACTCGCCGTATTTAGGTCGGACGAAAGGTATTTTAAAGGTCTCTTGGACACAAAACGAACGAAGAGACGGGGTTTTGGTTTTGAATTTATCTGACCAGAAGAAACGCAAGGCTACTGTTTGAATAAATAGAGTGCGTGGACATGGCAGTTGCAAATATTGAAACAAGTCAGTACCATAGGGAATTTGTAGGACATAAGACACACTTTTCAAAATACAATTAATTTTCTCATGAAAACCCCGAGCAGTTGCTAAATACAGTAACAACGTATTTTAGCACGCTGTATGCAAGTGTATGGGCGACTATTTTAAGAACTGAAAAAGGCATAGGCAATTTTGTGTTATAAAGGAGGCAACAAGCACTCTTTAGTTTGGCAGCAGTGCTAAACAAATGAGCATTGCATGTTAGACCGCAGTCGAATATTATTCTAAGGTATTTTAGATCGTCTACACTCTACATATACCAAAGAATCACATTTGCAAGATATACAACTCGAGCTATGTAAAAGAGAAGGAAAATCTAAATTCTCATATTTGAGCGGGGTTCGAAAACATGTGTGTTTTGTCTTGTTTACATTAATGTTCATAAGGTGACGTTGAAACCAGTCCATGACGGTGGTCGCGGCGCATTGCAGAGAGTGGACAGCATCTTTGAAGTTAAGATGTAGAGTGACAACTACGGTATCATCCGAGTATTGATAAACCTTTCACCAGAACTATATGTAGAAATATCATTGACATACAAATTAAATAGAAGTGGAGATAGAATTGAATCCTGCGGAACACCTGCTCTTAAAATCGTTCGCGGACTCCGCGACTCAGATATAATTACAAGTTGTGAGCGATTATAAAGGTAGTTAGATAATAATAAAAATATCTGAAGCTATACAGCTTCTTTAAAAGTATAGAATGGCTAACGGTGTCAAATGCCTTAGATAAATTCAGACAAAAAGCACAGCTAACGAGGTTTCTTTCAAAACCGGAAAAAAGTAAATCTTCAAATTCTTTGAGTAATGGTTGTGCACCTTTCTCCTGAACAAAACCAAACTGAGTGGGTGCGATAACATTATGCATGTCCAGAAATGATCTCATAACATGAAATGCATGTTTTTCTAGAACTTGTGCTACAATCGGTAATACAAAAATTGGTCGGTAATTTTCTATTTTCTTCGTTGCGCCCCGTTCGCACAAAGGCCTAACTATAGCAGTTTTAAGTTCATCTGGAGTAACGCCACTGTAAATCGAACCAATCAGCATTCAAAGAAGTACATTCTTAACGGTCTCCTAATTTCTACAATGGTCGGAAACTCGAATGCCGTCGATACCTGGTGATTTCGAGGATTTGAAACTGTGTAACAAAGGGGAAAGATCAGAATCGAGCATAGGTGGAAGAAACGCCGAGTGAGTTACAGCATTGTCGAAAGTGATGGAGGAGTCTCGGGAAGTTCCTGAAAATATTGAAAAATGACCGTTGAAAGCGTTTACGATGATTGATAGATTAGGACCAAAATTTGTTTTTAAGGCATCATCAATGAAATTTTGAGGAGTGTTACCACGAAACTCGTTGATGAGATTAAAAGTTTTAGTCGTGCCGGAACGCGAGTCTGTGAACGTTTTGTAAAAATATCTTCGGTTTGCTGAACGGATTATCGCGTTCACCACATTCGTGCAAGTTTTGAAGCTTTATTTAAGTAGAAGATTGTTCGGAGAGCGCCTATGCCGGGCCCACAAATCATTCATTCTTTTTTATAGCCGCCAGAATGTCGGCATTTAGCCAGTAATGATCAGGCCAGCGCAATTTAACGTTTATCACTTTCATGGAGGCAAGATCAAACCTTCTGAAAACCTGCACAAGCTTCTGACAGATATCATTGAAACTAGCTGAGTGTAGAAAGCCATTCCTGTCGTAGGAAGAGACAAGACGATCAAACTTGGCGGTGTCAAAAACAGATATTCGAGTGCCCACTAAGTTAAAAGTAAACGGTCAGCTAGAACGATAGGGAAAAAACACAGACAGGGAGAAACAGAGACATACACACCGCTGACTATCAACTGAGAGTTTATACTTCTTCTACATCACTTTGACCCAAAGATTAAAACCTAAAGTAATGCCAATAAATCACCCTAAATCTTTACATTACACTACTAAAATAAAATACTAAATTTAAATGAATTAGAATAAATTAAGTGAAATTATTAAATTTGGTCAGTAACACCTCCCCGCTCCAACCCACAAAACCACCGCCGACACATATCCCTCTCATTCCCTTTCACGGGGCCGTGCCTCAATGGCAAAAACTGACCGTGATGGAGGGCATGCTCACGCAGTCATCGCCGCTTGCCTCAATGACCAGGGCCTCGAAAAGCTTGTGCGCCAAGGCATTCTGTGTCGATTAATAATGGAAACGCTGCTAAAACTCGGCCTGCACCCGCACGTGCGGCAATGGGCTGCAAGGTGCCCAGCCCCCGTGCCCTGCACCGGCGCCGGGTGCTCCCTGACTCTGTCAATAATGCAGCGTCCCGTCTGCCCAATGTAGCAGCTCCCGCATGACATTGGAATTTTGTACACAACACCGGTCTGGCACATGGCGTACTTAGTCCCGTGCGCAGTGTTGCAGGTTGGCTGGCGGTTCTTGGTCTTATTTACCCTGCGGCACATAGAGTTCCCTCTGTTCGGTGCCGAGCACACAACCCTGACACTCTGTCGTGCAGCGATCTTTTTGAGTCGGTGGGTGACACCGTGGATGTAGGGGACTACCGCGAAGTTCTCTCGTGGAGTCTGTCTACCTCGCTCTATACGTGGTGATCCTCTTGGAAATTTTCTGCATATCGTCTCACATACGGCTCCAAGGTGAGACGATATGCAGTGTGAGACGATATGCAGAAATTTTCCAGAAAGAGACAGGACGGTCAAACCTAGTGGTGTCAAAAGCAGATATTCGAGTGCCCACTAAGGTATGCTGCGGGGACAGTTTGGCGTTGGACCAACGGCAAGCAACGAAGTAGTGATCAGCTATCTTGAGTGCAATAATTGCTGATAGGACCTTCTGCGAGTTTGTTCGAAGATTAATGTGGTCTATGCACGAGACGACCAATCTTCCCGAGAGAATTTCTTCCCGTGTAGGTGCGTTTATCAAGGTGAAAAGTCCATTACCAGATAAAGTGTTAGAGTAAGTGCATACTGATGACTTAGAAGATGTTAGAGTGTCTATATTAAAATCACCTACAAGGCATAACTCATTGAAAATAAAGTGCTGTTGAAGAGCAACATCTAGTTCATCCAAAAAACCTCTGACGTACTCCGATGGTGGCCTATAAACTGCTAGAACGCAGATAGAGTTGAGCAAATTAGTGATATTGAGTTAATGCACTCAGCGTTTTTCAAAGAAGTTGAAAGGTTAATTATAGACAAGGTGTCACGAACAAATACTGCAATTCTACCGCCCCTGCCAAACGAGCGAGAGGTAAAAGTGCTACAGTATCCTGACTTGTTGCTTCCGCTGACTTGTTGCTTCCGCTGCAATATTCATTTCAGATACAACAAAAACGTCAACTGAGAGGTTAACATCGCTACATAATAGTCGGAATTCATTCCAATATTTACGGAGGCTCCTAATATTTAAATGCACTACAGTGCAAGACGGCTCTTGTGGCTGTCCAAAAAAACTAAGAACTCCGTCAAAATTCGAAAGTTGAGCAAAGCTCATCATGGAATCATACGATCTTGTCAATGTCGGTTAGCCGGGTTATACAGATCAAGCCAGCAGATCACTTTTTTTTTTTTTGCAAATATTTTTTATTTCTGATTTATGTGAATTTATAACCCCTTAGCCTTGCCTTTCTGTCTCGCTTGCCAAAACAACTCTTTGTTAAATCGAGTGATGTTCTCATTAAATTAGAGCCATGGGAGGCCCTCTGACACAGCGAACGAAGCGTGCCACGCCCAGCCATCCAAGTTTCATTTGCTCTAACCGAACAAAACCGGACTGTCACTGGCGGAATCCCGTCACGTTTTGCGGGCAGGCGATGGATTTCTTAGGATATCAGAAGGGTGGAAGGAATCCGCGAGTGACGGCTTACTAGCAAGCTTAGATATACAAGATACCAGGCTTTCCCCGGGAGTGACTGCCCAGCCATGTAACTCCAGGTTTGGAAGACGAGAGTACTGCTTACTGTCATTTTGCTCAGCACGCACCTGTAGGATCTCTGCTGCTTGAGATTGCACAGTGGCTTGAAGGCTGGAGACCTCGTCCTGGAGTGTTCTCACTACCTGGGTATTTGACGTGGCAACCTTTAGGAGAATATAGTATTTCCCAAAGAAGTCAGAAATCGATGCTAGTACGTCTTTCACTTTCGTCGTGAGTCCTTCAACAATGGGCTTCAACAGAAGAAGTTCGTTAAACAGGGTAGGGAGTGTTTGCAGGGCGTCGACACATTCTTTTAGAAAAAGTAGAGCTTCGAGCTTCTTATTCATCGATGAAAGCTGTGCCTTTAAGGAGTCGGTGTCCGTGGATAGGCTGCAAGGCGTAGGGTTTTGAGCTGGAGGGTTATCCCTACTGCGGCAAGATCGGCAGACCCACTTTTCTCTCTTAGCCTGAGCTATGGTGGTAAAGGTTGAATCGCCAACTCCAAAGCAGTTCTTACCGAGATGGTACGTGCTCGTGCAGACTGCACAGACCAGGTTCTTCCCATCGGCCTGAATTTCTTTGCGGCATTTGGCGCACTCCATTGTTGGGGCCGTGGTCCCTGCTTTAGTCTCGACTCAAATGCTCTCGCAGGTGAACGAGAAAACGGAGAGCTCATCGCGAAGATGGTCGCGCTATTAGAGCCGGCATATTTCGAACGCTGCAAAGCCCATCAAGGTAAAATGGTGGAAGCTTGCCTTGGAAGCCGAGGCCGCAAAACGAAGGTAGCGTTGAGGTCTAGGGTCAGGACTGCAGCTGTGTAGGACAGAGGGCTTGAACTTGTGTTTTGGACAGCTGGACTGTTTGAAGAGGAGCTTTAAATACTGCTTTCTATTAAAAATTGCTGAGCGCGACCGAAAAGAACGATCGCTCTCGTTGACTTCCTCTCAATGATGATGATGATGATGATGATGATGATAATAATAATAATAATAATAATAATAATAATAATAATAATAATAATCAATCAATCAATCAATCAATCAATCAATATTTATTAAAGTGTCCAGGAACAACCAATCGGCCTTAGTGCTGGCACACTAAAAAAATTAGCAAAAACACACACATACATACACACATACACACGAGTGCAGAAGGAGAACGTAGTTCACCTGTCTGAGAATAAAAATATTAACAAGTATAAAAGACACTCAAATCAACAAGGGAAATCAAAAGCACAAAACAGAGACATCACCAGGTGTGAGAGCAAAAAGCAAATACTTGAATAACGTACTGACAAACATCAACGCTTCAACTGATCAGCCCTTTTCTTGCAAGAGGAAGTTTCGAACAGCATTTCCGAACTTGCTCCCGCATGAGTTAAAAATATCAATTGTGTCAGAGTAGCGGTTATAACATTCAGCCGATCTTTGGATCGGGTTTAAGTGGCTAAAATGTCGAGCTATATAAAAAGATGATTGTAGCCGTGTAGGCACACGTGGAACTCTAAGGCTCACTTCGGACAGAAGGCTGGGAGAGTTAATCGAGCCGTGCAGGGTCTTAAATAAAAATAACAAATCTGCCTTTACCCGACGCTGCTGCAGGCTCAACAAGTTGACGAGTTGCGAGTTACGCCCACCGTTCAGACAAGGATCACCTTTCTCAAGGTAACGATATTTAAAGATAGAAATAAATTTGTTTTGGACGCGCTCGACAAATAAACTGTTAGTTTTAGAAATGCCGTTCCAAACAACCGAGGCGTACTCTAGCTGGGATCTAACTAAGGAACAATACAGCGTAAAAAAAGCGGACGGGCTTTTGAATTCCTTCGTCATGCGAGACACGGCACCTAACGTGCGCAAGGCCGATTGAACCACTCTGGTAACGTGAGTGTCAAATCTCAGGGTCGAATCAAAGACAACTCCAAGGTCTCTCAGTTCACTTACACGTGACAGCAGTTCGCCATGATAACTATATGGAAAAAATATATCATGGGTCTTGCGAGAATATGTCATTACTTTTGTTTTAGAATGATTCAAACGGAGGTCATTGTCTAAACACCAACGACCGAAGGAATATGCGTCATTCTGAAGCGCGATGCAATCCTCTAAGCTCGATATTTTTTTGTAAAGTTTTATATCATCAGCGTACTGCAGAAATGAAGAATTTAATATAACTTGAGAGACATCATTTACAAAAATATTAAAAAGGAGGGGGCCCAAGACAGATCCCTGAGGCACTCCAGAGCTTGCCTTGTACAAGGACGAGGTAGTATTATTGACGCGGACGTAGGCTTGCCTATCAGACAAATAGCTTTTTAACAAATTGTATACTGAACCACATACTCCGTACGAGGAAAGCTTGTATAAAAGGATGTTGTGGTTGACTACGTCGAATGCCTTACTCAGGTCGAAATAAAAAACGTCGAGCTGCCCTCTATTACAAACTACTTCAGAGGCAGCAGACGTAAAAGATACGAGATTGGTGGATGTCGATCTGCCGGACATGAAGCCATGCTGATTAGGAATGACTATACTACGAAACGTGAAGGAGAGGAATTGATGGATTACCATTTCAAAGAGTTTGGAAAAAGAAGAGAGAAGAGAAATCGGTCTGTAATTAAGAACATCACCACTATTTCCAGATTTCAGGACCGGAACAACCACTGCCAGTTTCCAGTCGTCAGGGAATATCCCTGACGTCAAGGAGTTATTGAAAATTGTGCACAGTATAGGCGTAAGTAATTCATGATAACCCTTAACAATTGCAGCGGGTATCCCGTCATGACCTGCAGACAATGTGGGTTTCATTTTATTAATACATAGCCTAACACATTCCTCATCGACAACTACAGAACCTAATGACTCACCAAATCCATCCGAGTGAGGCAATATAGTTGAGGAGCAATTATTATTATTATTGTAGACTGACGCAAAGTGATCCGCAAACAACTCAGACATGCCCTTCGCACTGTCGCTATGCTGATTCAAGACGATTTCGGACTCATTATTCTTCCCCAAGCGCGATTTAGCGTACCTCCAAAATTTCTTGGGATTTTTAACGAGATCTGATTCTACCGAGTCGCAATGCGCCTGGCGATCACGGTTTAAAATTTTCTTGCATCGCTTTCTGCAAATTTTAAATTCAACTTCCCACTTTGGAAGACCACTTTTCTTAAACCTCCTGTGCAAAAAATCTTTCCGTTTTAAAAGCTTTCTGAGTTCACGAGAGAACCAGTTAGGGAAGCGAGATTTTTTGGACGTTTTAAGAGGGATATATATGTCCATGGCATCCTGAACAACAGTTGTGAGAAGATATACTTGGTCGTTGACATCAGACGACTCCAAGATAGAAGCCCAGTCAACACCCGACAGGTGGTGATACATTCCAGTGTAGTCCCCCGCTGAATACTTATACGATGTGTGTGGGGAAGGACCATTAGAGGGACTGAGGACCGGAGGATCAAAAACAGAAATAACTACATCAAGAGCAGGGTGATATCTATCCTCAGGAACCATAGGAAGTTCACTTCGAGCAACACGTATACCGTCCGTGTTTGAAAAGCATAAATCTAAAGCATTACCTTGGTCGTTTAGAATGTTATTGTGCTGTCTCAGATCTAAAAAGGAAGTAAAGTTGAGGAGATAGTTGCACTTTTGTTTACAATAAAAGTTTTCAGCAAGGACATTGAACTGTGTCCAGTTAATACCTGGAGCGTTAAAATCCCCCAAGATTAAGATATTGCTCCCCTGTGAATCATTCATTGTATTTTCAATGTTAGCGAGACATCTTTGGAAATCATCTGGTGTCGTCTGAGGAGGAAGGTAAAACAGACCTATTAAAATACGTTTTCTCTTAGAACACTCAATTTCCACCCACAGAGACTCGGAAAAACTATTCCAAATCTTCACGTCTTCGTGAACTATACTGTTTGTTAACCGCGACCAATACACCGCCTCCTACTCGGCCACGGGAAGAGAAATCACGGTCGTGACGGTAGACATCAAAACCAGGCGGAAAGTAGTCGGAGGAACTAACACTATGACATAACCAAGTTTCCGTTAAGCAAACAATAGAGTAATTAGAGAGAGTAATGTTGGCAAAGAAACATTCAGCTTTCGTCCGCAGGCCACGGACATTCTGGTAAAACAAATCGATGTTACTCATCTTTGTACTTAGTGTTGGGCTTGTGGGCTTCTTCAGACGAGTGAAGGAGTTCTTGACGAAGTGCGCCTCTGAAAGGTTTAAAAAGACAATCCTTCGGCCACAAAGCAGGGTCAGAGAGTTTCTCGAAGTCTTCGGCAGCTACAGAGACGTGAAAGGAGGCGTAGGTATTGTAGCGAGTCTTCAGTCGGTGGCACTTCAAGTTTTCCACATCGAGTGAACCCAGATGCCCAACGATGTCCGTAGAGGTGGTGACCGGATCCAGCTTAGTCACAAACAATGCCCTCCGTCGGGAAGATGAGGGGGCAACGCTCAGCTTGCACGCCACGGACGCTCCCCGGCTTGCGCAGGGATTCGAGTCTTCGGGCTGATAGGGTTAAGCTTAACACGCAGTGCATCATCTTCCGACGCCCCACTCACCAGCGCAGAGACCCGTGTCTGCGGGCTTGTGAGGTTCGGCTTACCAGGCAGCGCATCATCTTTCGTCGTCCTGTTTACTGGTGCACCTGCAGACTTTGCAGAGAGAGCCGAGGCAGGAGGGAAGCGCAGGGCCGCAGCAAATGTTTTTTCTCCACAGGGCCCTGCCTGAACTTCAGCATCAATTCTTGCACGCTTGCCAAGCACGTCGCGTAAGCTGCGAACTTCCGCCCGCAGACAGGCGATTGAGCCTGCCTGGAGTTCCGCCTGCTGTCTCTGCTCGCGACGGAGACGCGCGTTGTCTTCACCGAGGGAAGCAACCTCCTCGGTGAGGAAGGAAATTCCTTCCAGCGCGTCGAGGAGAAGGGACCGAAGGGACTGAAGGTCGGCGTCCCCACGTGCGTCGAGGCCATCGGGAGAGGAGGCAGGCAGCGTCACCGGACGAGCAGGGGAGGCCGATGGCGGAGGAGGAGAGCGGGCGAACTGCTCGTCGGGGCCCCCGGAGACCACGCCGCTCACGTTAGGCCTAGCTCCACCGTTGATCTTGGCACAGCTCTGGCAGACAAATGAGCTCACCTCACGCTGAAGAAATGTGCGTTCGGTCTCCGGAAAGCATACGCACTTCGTATGCGCGCGAAGTTGGCACTCAGAGCAACGAAGAAATCTTTGTCGTCCGTAAAAGCAGCGAGAGCAAATCAGACATCCATCCTTACTGGGCGGCATCTCCGCAGCGAATAATAATAATAATAATAATAATAATAATAATAATAATAATAATAATAATAATAATAATGGTTTATTTTTTTCGGATGCAACGAAGTACGATTCGGGTCTGCCAAAACCAGAATTGGCTTGTGTGGCTAAACCTCGTCCACCAGTAGTGAAGTTATAAAATTAATTAATTCAAACAATGTGAAAAGTGAATCCGCACATAAAACACACACACGCACAAGTTTTATGAAAAAATACCATTGAAGCCTTGGTCAAGTTAGTGTCCAGAGTTGTTGGTATGTGGATAGTAACATTACATGAAAATTATACACACACACATCAAAATATTTAAAAAAAAATGAAGCACAGGTCAGGTCACGTTTCACAGTACTTGAGGTGTAATAAACACCACATCACTGGCCTAAGAAAAAAATCTTTAAAGCACAGTTTAAGACGCCCAGAAGATGAATCTGGTTTGTACAGGCACACTTGATTTAAAATAGGACTCGTAGGGCTTGTTACAGGTTTTTTTTTTTTTTTTGAGTCTCTCTTTCAGGAAGATTGTTGAAAATGTCCGGTTCATAATTTTTTTTTTGTCTTCTGCCATACCTCGTTGACATTCTCGGTACCTCAAAACGAGTGGTATGTCTGAGTGCCCGAGGTGAAATGTTGGGGAACTTTAGAACCGTCATTCCAAAAATGTCTTGAAACAACCGTCTCAGTAAACAAAGCTTGACATAATGGAAGATTCATATGATCAATTTTTTCTTGTTCTGTTTCGGCATCAGTGCCGTATATAATACTTCTAAATATTCCAGTCAAAATAGTGTCAATTTTCTTTTGCCATAACGTAGAACAGCCACCAAAAATGGTTATTCCATAGCGAAGAACACTGTATGCCAAAGCATTATTGACCATCTTTTTAACATATTGTGGAACGGCAGATATCATATTATAAAGTAGACAGGAAACAAATTTGAGCTTTTTACATACAGTTCCCATGTGCGTATTCCACGAAAGGTCACTATCGAATTCAATACTCAGATATTTCACATGGTTCACATAACCCACTGGAGTGCATTCACACGAGGGACAGGTTGATGAATGTAAACATTGTGGCGTATCTGGGATGACAACTTTCAACAGATTCCGGAAACACACCAGACGTGTCTTTGTGTTGTTAATTTTTAAGTCATTTTGTTGAAACCATTCAATCAAATGTGTGGTTTCGCGTCGGAGAAGAAAAATTGAATTTTTGTATTCTATATGGTTTGTCAAGAGTACAGTGTCGTCAGTATACTGATATAGTTTTCGGCTAACTATTGAATTTGACATATCATTGACAAACACATTAAAAAGTAACGGAGACAAGATGGATCCTTGTGGAACTCCGGATTTCAAGACGAGCTTTGAACTTCTTTTGTGACCTATGTGAACTTCCTTTCAATAACAAGAAACAATAATAATAATAATCAATCAATCAATCAATCAATCAATCAATGTTTTTATTGAAGTGCCCAGGAACAACCTTGCGGTCTTGGTACGGGTGCACTCAGGAAACATAAAAAAAAACATAACACTACACACAACAAACAAACAGTAAACAATAAAAACACTTAAAACAGATCGCATATGTCACATAAACTCTCTACGGTATACCACCACGATAGTGAGAGAAAAGAAAAGCGAGAGTATAAAATTTGGTTCTGAGCAACTTAATCAAGTGCAAAAAAAAATGGTAAGCAAAACTTTAGGTGAGGACCTTTAGTGCTCTGATGAACTCCTGTGTGTTATTGTTAAATATATCAATAGTGTCTGTAAAAGAGGAATTGTAGGTGTGCCCAATCCTTGACACGGGGTCATGAAGATTAGGTATGCGAGCATTGTGGAAGGATGCATTTTGCCGTGTAGTTTTTACGGGAATTTTCAAACGTACATTTGAGATCAATGATGTGCAGTCAGTGGTGCCATGAACAAGTTTGTACAGAAATAGGATATCGGCATGTTCCCTCCTACGCCGAAGGGTGGGCAATGCCAAGCTATGTTGGATTGGGACTGCTGGGTCATCGCTTGAGGTAGACGCATTGCGCAACGAGAAACGATGTCTGTAGATACATAAAAACTTATTCTGAACACGTTCGATCCTAGCCGAGTTTGTCGCGCAGATTCCATTCCATACAACAGAGGCATACTCGACGTGTGGTCTACATAAAGCACTGTACAGTGTGACAAAAGTACTAGGGTTATTAAACTCTTTAGTAATGCGGCACGTAATACCAAGCGTGCGTAAAGCTGAGCTCACAATGTGGTCAACATGACTCGAAAAGCGTAATGTACTATCAAATACAACTCCGAGGTCTTTGATTTCATTCACACGTGCCAAAAGAACTGACTGAATGTCATAAGAGAATAACATATTATGTGTCTTTCGAGTGTAGGACATGACTTTAGTTTTAGAACTATTTAGTTTTAGGGCATTCTGATTGCACCAGTTTTCGAAAGCATATACATCATTTTGTAGCAAAACACAGTCGCGTTCGTCTCGTACCTCTATAAACATCTTAATGTCATCTGCATATTGTAGAAAGGAGGAGTGACGGATCACAGCCGAAACATCATTCACAAAAACTGAAAACAGAAGGGGGCCGAGAACGGAACCTTGAGGTACACCCGTCGTAGCCTGATAAGCAGCAGACGAATTACCTTTTGAGCTGACAAAACACATTCTATCACGCAAGTAACTTTTGAGCAATAAAAGTAACGAACTGTGTACATCAAGCTTTGACAGCTTTGCTAGCAACATGTCGTGATTTACAAGATCAAACGCTTTGCTTAAGTCAAAGTAAATTGCATCAAGTTGGCCTCTATTAGAGACGACCTGAGCAGCAGTTGACATGAAACAAGTGAGGTTTGTCGTGGTTGAGCGACCCGCCATAAAACCATGTTGGCTAGGAATGAGGGAATGTTTGAGCTGAAACGACAATATTTTGTGCAAAGCTGTTTCGAAGAGTTTTGAAAATGTACAAAGAAGAGATATAGGCCTGTAATTTGAGACGCTTGTTCTTGAACCGGACTTATGTGCGGGTATAATAAGTGCTGTTTTCCACAAGACGGGAAACACTTCAGTTTTTACGCAGTTGTTAAAAATGTGTACCAAAATAGGGATAAATATTGCACTATAGGCCTTCAATAGGACCGACGGAATGCCGTCATGGCCAGAGGACAAAGACGGCTTCATCTTCTTTACACACTCATGTAATAGCTCCTCATCAAAAAACGCAATACATGTTGCATTACTAGAGGCAGCTGGCGCGGCGTTAATGGGAGAGTTCGGTTGATGCCTAAATACGGACTGAAAGTGGTGGGCAAAAATTTCGCAAACATCTGTGGTCGAGTTTCCCTGTGAGTTCAGCAATGTGATCTCCCTCCCACATTTTGTCTTTGATCGAGACCGAACATATTTCCAAAATTCCATGGGATTCTGAGTCAAATGCAACTCAACAGAATTAACGTACCTCTGACGATCACGCTTCATAACTTCCTTGCATGAAGTCCTTAGACGCCTAAATTCGGATTTCCATCCAGGGAGACCGTTCTTTTTAAATTTTCTGTGAGCGTGCAACTTCTTATTCATTAATCTGCGTAATTCATGTGAGAACCAAAAGGGAAACCTAGAACCTGCGGTTCTTCGTAACGGAATAAATTGGTGCATCCCTTCTCGAACGATGCGTGTGAACTCACGCATCGTTAATAATAATAATAATAATAATAATAATAATAATAATAATAATAATAATAATAATAATAATATATCTATTGCAGGTGCTTCTAGTACATCAATGCACAATAGCGGGACCATCAAAGTCATAAAGGCTTGTAAGACTAGCCCCTAAAATATTAAATTCAATACACACCTGGACAAAAATAAGAAAATGCCGAGAGCCGGAACGCATGGCAAGATATAATATGTACAATCACAGAGCAAGAAACGCGTGACAAAAGGGAATATGTAGCGGCAGAGCACCACGGCACAATGCACAGAGCTCACGGAAAGTGAAAAGAACAAAATGAAATTGTATCGGCACATAAATAAAACATTATATGCCTGAACAAAAAGCTCCCAGTTGACGTTTCAAAGCTCCTCGAGATGGGACATCAGTTAGTGCAGAGGGAAGGTTATTAAGAATGTGAGGTACGTATGGATACATGGTTTTGCGCAAAAAAGACGGACACAAGAGAGAGAAACAAACACGAGCGCAGAGAGAAACAAACACGAGGGAGAGAAACAAACACGAGCGTGAGCGGACACAAGAGAGAGAAACAAACACGAGCGCAGAGAGAAACAAACAAACACGAGAGAGAGAAACAAACACGAGCGTGAGGTACGTAATGTAGGCGAATGCATTTCCCAAAATGTGTGTTGATGCGCATCGGTGTAAAGGGTGTCGGATCTCGAAGGGCCCGACATACATTGTTGGGGGTTTTAAAAGTGTTATCCCAATAGTGCCTGATTATTACAGTTAGAAAATATAGTGCTCGAAATGTTGGTAGAGAGAGGTCATTAAACAGGTTGTCAGATGGTTGGAGACTCGAGCCCTATGCCACGCTCCACGAAATGCCTCTGAGTAAAGTGTTCACCTTAGAGTCTAATTGGTCCGTACACTGCCCGAACACAGCTATCCCATACCGAAGTATGCTATACACGAGCCCACGCACCAGAAGTCTTCTCGTTGACATCGGAAGAAATATGCGCAGGTTGTAGAGGGTGCAGGAAGCGGCTCGTAACTTTTTAAAGATGTAGTAAAGGTGAGAGTTCCATGATAGATCACAATCAAAATGGATTCCTAAATATTTTGTGATGTTGACATAGTCGATTGGCACGCAGTTGCAAGATACACAGTTTGACCCGTGCAAAGAACGTGGCTTGTCCAAGATAATCGATTTCATTGACTACGAAAGCTTATCAGTTGCGTTTTTTTAGCATTGATTCGAATGACATTCTCCGAAAAGCAATCCATCAGCCGTATTACATCGAATTGGAGCAAATCAACGGCATCACGGTAAGGTATGTGGCTGGACAACAAAAGTGTATCATCGGCATATTTAAATACTTTACAGAACTTTACCGTCTGCGGAAGGTCGTTGACATAAATATTAAACAAAAGAGGGGACAATATGGAGCCCTGGGGAACGCCAGCCTTAAGGGACATCTTTCCACTATGAATATTTTACATACGGTGACGAGCTGCGTACGATTTAAAAAACAATTCTCGAGCAATGCGTAAAAAGGGCCTTTGAAGCCAAGACTGTATAGTTTACTTAAAAGAATTTTATGGGACACTGAGTCGAAAGCCTTAGACCCGTCCAAAAAAAGCGCACATGTAAAAAGGTTGTGTTCGAACGCACTATGAGGGAAATCGGAAAGTAACAACAGTAATAATAATAATAATAATAATAATAATAATAATAATAATAATAATAATAATAATATAATAATAATAATAATGTTTATTGTCACAGCAGGCATCAGTACACAAGTGACAGGTTCGTCTAAGCCGTTATAGGCTTGTACGACTGAACCGGGCAAGTCGGACAGGCGAAAAAAGAGTACCATAATCGTTTACACACACAAGAAAGCTTTCAATAAACAACCCCAAAACAAAACAAATCACAACAACAAAAGAAAATAAAAAAAAAAATAAAAAGAATAAAAATAAAAAATAAAAAATAAAAAATGCAAGGATTAGCACTACGCTATTTCGCTTTCGAAAATATTTGAACGAAGCCATTTTTTTTAACATTGCCTTGCCAGTAACACTGTATACGTCCTCAGGAAGAGCATTAAAGACCTCTGAAACATAAGAACGGCGCAGTCTTTTCCCATATCTAGTCACACATCTCTCTACATTAAAGCGAGGAGAAACACGAAGAAGGCGTGCAGGCTTATGAAGCGTTTTAAAGTTGTCATTCCAAACGTGTCGGAGCACTACTGTTTCCTTAAATAAATGAAGCAATAAAGGCATCTGCATGTCACTAAACAAATTGTCACTGGATGAGAAAGTAGACTTGTATGCAACACTACGCAAGATTCCTTTCAGAATACTATCAATTTTAACCCGCCAGGACGCTGTGCAAAAGGCATGAATCGCAACTCCGTATCTCAAAACGCTGTAAGCAAGTGCATGGACAATAATTTTTTTAACAGTGAAAGGTACAAACACTTTTACATTATACATCATGCAAGCCACTTTTCTTAGAGCCCCACATACGTGAGCCATGTGTTTATTCAAAGACATGTCAAATTCAAAAATGAGTCCCATATATCTAGTTGAGTCTACCCAGGGTACAGGCGCACAAAAGCAGGGTTTACAAGCAGAACTGTGCAGGCAAAAAGGAACATTAAAAAAGCCCGGTTTTAAAGGATTTCTAAAACAAATAAGTTGGCTTTTTGGGGGGTTAACCTTTATGCGATTAGAACTATACCAATCCATTAGGTGGACAACATTTGATTGCAAAATGTTTACAGCTTTGGAAAAGTCTACATGACGTGAAACAAGTAAAGTATCATCTGCATATTGAAATAATCTACATCCATAAATAACAGATTCCAAGTCATTAACATAAATATTAAAAAGCAAATGAGACAGCTCTGATCCCTGCGGAACACCGGCTTGTAAAAACTGTGATGTACTGTTTACTTTGCTTACAGAGACGACTTGTGATCTTCTGTCCAACAGATTCGCTAACAATGAATGAAAAATGAATAATAGTAATAATAATAATAATAATAATAATAATAATAATAATAATAATAATAATAATTTTATTGCACAGGTATAAATACAATACATACAAATGGTCAAAAGCCAAAAGCGGCTAATGGGACAGGACCCGGCAGAGGTGTAATGAACAATCAAACTAGTCATTGAATGACATCACGCAAAATAACAATATAAAATAGAGAAAAAAAAACACACACACAGCAGTCAGAATGTAAATACAAACTCGCGCATAATAATCATTTAAAAGTCAAGCACATACACAACTGAACCAAATACCATCAGGCCACAAACAATAACCCTGTCGATAACAAAGATAAGCTCGTGTTACTGATATTTCTCTTTCATATTGGAGACAAAGACCAAAAGGGAAACCAAGATTAAAGTCAGCATGGGGGGACTATCCGCAGATCATTCAAGATTAGGGACAAATTAATGATATAAAACCGAAGGGGACTAACATTGCATGTAATTTGGAAAACGTAAGAATAACTTTAGCATATTGCTTTTATAGTTTTTTTTTAATTGTCGCTTTGAGGTTGTCCCAAAAAACGTGTCCGATAAGCCGTTAAAGAGTTTGGGTACATAAAATGAACACAGTCGCTTTCCATATTTTGCATAAACACGTGGGATTATAAAACGTTCACCGTCTCTCAAAACGCGTTCCACAACAGGAGGCGTTTTAAAAGAACTTTGCCAATTATGCTTACTAATTACACATTTTTTAAAGAGAGCTACAAAACGCGACAGGCACAGGGATGCAAATAATTCATCACTCGGCATAAAAATAGACGTGTACATTACACTCGTCAAAATACTCTTTAGGATCGTGTCGATTTTATTTTGCCACAGCCTAGAACAGTTTGCATAAATAGTAATACCGTACCGTTGCAACCCGTAGGCTAAAGCATTGACTATCATCTTTCGAACAGAAAATGGGAAAACAGTATTTTTAGAATACAACATACATGATACACTTCGCAGTCGCTTGGCAACATAACTTAGATGAGAATTCCATGACAGATCACTGTCGAAAAAGATTGCTAAATACTTGTTGGAAGCGACAAATTGAATAGGTGCACATACGTAGCGCGTACATTTCGATGAGTGCAACACAAAGGGAATGTCTGCACATTTGCGTTTCAGGAACTCCTGAAACACATTAGTTTTGTTTTATCAATGTTATTTTCAATACAGTTTGCCTCACTCCAGTATATTACCCGGGTAGCTTTGGTTTGCAGTAAAGAAGTCGCACTGCACAAATTAATATGCCGAGAAACTAACAAAGTATCATTGGCGTACTGATAAACACCGCAGCCGGAAACAGTCTTGGCTAAGTCATTTACGCAAATATTAATCAAAAGTGGCGATAAAACAGACCCTTGAGGCACTCCAGCTTTCAAATTTATGCTGACACTGTTGGTTTTACCAAATGAAACGTACTGCGTTCGATTCGCTAAGAAATATTCAACAATGCAAAAAATGGCCCCCGGAAACCGTAGTCGTAATTTTTTTTCTTAAGTACTTTATGACTAATAGAATCGGATGCCTTTGAAACGTCTAGAAAGAATGCGCAGGCATGTTTGTTGTTGTCAAAAGTTTCGTTTAATGAGTCAAGGATAATTAAACTTGAGGAAGAAAACGAAAAGCGACGGACAAACACAAACTTCCAACTGGCAACAACATTTATTGACACCAAGAATTTGCTTGGTTCGTCATCCTCAACAAAGAACAAATGCAGGAGAAGAACGACGAAGCGCTGAAAAAGAACTTTCTTTCTCTCAAGTCGAGGCCGTCTGGTTCCCTCAGGTCTAAGGTAAAGGCGCTTTGCGACACCTCTAACCTCCCTTCTCTAAAAAGTGCCATTCTTGCTCTTGCTAAGCAGTACCTATCCATTTTCTTTTCTGCCAAGACACATAAGCCTGGAGTGCCTTTCCGTAGCATTATTTCGGAAGCAGGGTGCTGGCAGAAGCCCTTGGCGATGTTCTTACAAAAACATCTCGAAACCGTGGACCTTCCTCAACCTTTCCGACTAAAGAATTCTGAGGACCTTATCCTAACGTTAGATAATTTGCATGCCTGTACGGAAACTGTTGGAGTGCTCTCTCTTGATGTAGTAGATTTGTATTATAGTCTCAATGTGAAAACCCTTCTGGGGTTCGTGTCTGAAGCTGAGCACTAAGTGGTGTTATGGATTTTCAAAATTCCTGTGGCATCTCACTCTCAGGATTTATTGAGTTGATTCGCCTGTATCTTCAGTCCACCCTAGTCGACACGAGGGCAAAGTATTCCTTCAGAAATCCGGTGTGTGCATAGGGGCGAGCCTAGCGCCCATCCTAAGCGAAATCTTTATGTTTCACGTTGACACCAAGGTTCAATCAAACCTTGAGCAGGAATTGTCCGCAGCCAGGGTTTATCGCTACGTGGATGATTATCTTATCCTTCATTCCACTAATTCAGATACCGCAGGGATTGAAAGCGTTTTCCTAGAAGAACTCCTTCGGGCTCACGTTCACAAAAGAGACCCCCTCATCTGAGGGATTACAGTTCCTTGATCTGAGATTGGTCCCCACCAGTGCCGGGATCTGCTGGTCCAATCAGCAGAGGTCTGCGAACCCTGTTCTGCCGTTCAGCAGCTCGCACTCAAAAAACGTAAAAACTGGTATTGTCCGAAACCTTATTGCTGCTGCCAAATCCAAGTCGTGTCATCCCCTTTCCGCAACTAGTCTGTCCAATCAGATAGGCCGCCTTCTCAAGGCAGGTTACCCAAACGACTTGATCGAGCTTACCATCAAATGACTTGTCACAGGGCCTCAATTCAAAAGGCCGCCTCCAAGGTCCCGCTTCGCGTGTATAACCTACATTCATAACATTTCGCATCGACTGAAATCAATAGCGCAGGGCTTCAACACCAACGTGGTTTTCTCGTGTAACCTTAAATTGGCACCTATTTGCGAAAAATTCAACAGCCCCGGACGGGCGTTCCCTTGCCAAAAGAACCAAAACCTGTTACGTACCTTGCCGCAAAGAGTATTTACCCATTCCTATGTCCTGTGGTGCCCGATACATCGGCCAAACGGGGCGCTGATTAAACGACCGCCTGAGAGAGCACGCGAACGATGTTAAAAAAGTGGTCTCCAATGGTTCAGAGGTTATTCACCACCCGATCGCCAAACAAGCATCGGAATGTACTTCCTGCTCGGCCGTCCTTCCCTCTACTACAAGAATCGGGGGTCACACCTCGAGGTATGGTCGGGAGTTACTAGAAGCCTTCGCCATGTGTCGATCCAAGGACAACATCGGTTCCCCTTCCATTGCCCTTTCGGGGAAAGAGATAAGATTTCTTAGTTCAGAGCTTTCTCCCCCCCCCCACCCACGTTCCCGACAGCGACGTGCCCTTAAAGGGGCCCACCAACAATGTTTTGACTGGTTTGAAGTTCGCGCTGAAACGGAGCTCCATGAAAGCAGGAACACCGAGGGAAAAAAAATATTACAGAAATTCGCAATATTTTGTGAGTTATTAGCAAAATAAATATTGCAGAAAACAACTTTAAATAAGCAAAACATTGCGCTTCATGACGTAAAATGAAACAGTTTAGCGATTGGAGCAAAGCGGTTGGCCAATTGGACGCGAGTTTGGTTGATAGCCCGTCGGCCCGGTCGGCCATTAGGCCTCGCTGCAACCATCGTAGCTTTGGAATCGGGTTGCCATCATCGGTGAATTTACCGGGCTTATCGGATTTTGAGCGCCGAATTCTTAAAAAGGAGTGCGGAGCTGGGCGTCGCGCCGTACGAGGACACACCACGCAAGCGCCGCGACGCGTCCCTGCCTCAGTCCGCTTCGACAGCCGCGGAAGGCACGGAAGGCTCGTCTCCCGCAACTCCGCTACCGGAGCCACCTCGGCGAGTAGGAGGTACTCCGCCGCTGGGAGGCGCGCATGAGCGACGAGGCGTTGTTTTCGTCCTTTTTGAACTTTAATTTGCAACTTTATAAGCTCTATAAAAACGACTTTTTAGAGAAATAATGACGGTTAACGTGTGATATACTTTATTCCGCTTCAAAATTTCTGGGACGGCTCTCGCCAATCACGAAACCCAGTGAATGTGACGTATAGTGAAAGGGAGCGCCGTTATGCGCGCGCATTCGGCACCTCGCGGCGCCACCGTAGGAGGAGGTGTTTCCGAGTTGTCAAATTAAAATATGATGCGCTATTATTTTTAAACTCTTTCGTTGGCCACTAGGTTTCCGGAACCACTAGCGTGGAGAAACCGCAAAAAAAAAAGTAGACGCTCAAATACTGTTGGAGGGCCCCTTTAACGGCATAGTGCTCCTCCTTTCTACCTTTTTTCACCCCCCTTCCTTTTTCTGTATATAAGCAAGTTCTTGGTGTCAATAAATGTTGTTGCCAGTTGGAAGTTTGTGTGTGTCCGTCTCCTCTCCTCTTCTCGTTTTCTTCCTCAAGTTTAAATATCCCTACCAATCCACTCGTCCTTACTGAGTCAACGAATTCCTCAAAAAGCGAGTCAGTACTACGCCCAGCGATAAAGCCGTGCTGGGACGATGATAACATATCAAACTTCTTAAGAAACATGGTCATTGTTTTCAGCATATGTTTTTCAAGTACTCGGGCTAAACACAGCAAATAGATATCGGTCTGTAGCTTTCAACACTGTCGCGCTTACCCCCTTTGAAAATGGGTCTAACAATTGCACGTTTCAAACCAATAAGGAGTATTCACTGGGAGCCATAAATTCGTGGGTGATGTCTACAGCGCATGCTCTGAACGAGCCCACATTAATAGGCTGCTAAGACCGGCAATCTTGAGGGTGCGAAATGCACGTTACAAAAGAACTGTGGAAGCTCGCCCTCAGCACGCGCTCAGCAGTCGTGCACACAGCTATGGCCGCCAGTGAATACTTCCTGTAGGAATTACTCTACTGTTTATAATCCCGTTCAATACCTAAAGCAGGATGTTACTTAGTGCGTCGAGATTGCGCCGTAAGTCGACAAGGCGAATGTTATCTGCCCAGGGTGCCTTCCCGGGTTTAAAACTAAATAAAAGCGTATGTACATCTTCTGCCGTAATGTCATGATGACGACATCTTCATCATGTAGCATTATTAATATTAATAATAATAACAATTACAATAATAATAATAATAAGAAGAAGACGAAGACGAAGAAGAAGAAGAAGAAGAAGAAGAAGAAGAAGAAGAATCTTTATTAATCAAGATCAAGAATATAAAATGTGAGGTCTGTCGAAGCCAGAGTAAGGCTTGCTTGGCGCGACCTGGCAGTGAAGGAACATTCTTAACAATGACAAAGAGGATCGGTGGCCAAGTGGGCTAGCGCACACCAGCTCAGAGCAGGTGGAGCTAAAGCTCCAGCTGCAGAACCGAGCATCCTGGGTTCAATCCCCACCTTTGCCCGTTTCGATCTGGATGAGCATCGTACCAGCGTGCGGTCGTACTGCGTGGTTCATGTTAAAGACCCCAGGCTAGCGGTTGTACTGCACTGGCTCAATTGCTCATCTACAGCGAGCTACTCGTCGTAACTTTGAAATGTCTGTCCAACTACACGCTGTATAAATATCCACACAACCACAATCATTTATTCACAATAACAAATACAAACAAAGATCAATACCTGGCACTCAAAGTTTTGAATCCTTTTTGTGTCATTAAACAATCTTTTCACATTTCTGTTAGGTGACGACTTGATTTAGGAAGAAATATAGAATCCAGTAACGCGTTCAATATTCTCGGGACATAAAATTCACTAATGCTCCCTCCATAGCGACTATATATTCGCGGAACTTAATAGCGAGTTTTACACCTTGATGTACGTGGTGCAATTATTTTAATTTTGAAATCACCATACCAAAAGTGGTGCTGAACGAGAGTTTGTAGAAAGAGTGAATAAAACTGAAAGACGTTTACGATTCCCTGTAACGCCGAATTTAAGCGCAGCTCTTGAGGAGGAGGACGAGGAAAAGGCGAAGGTACGGAAAAAAGTGTATGCCCCTCCTCCTCATTCGTACCCTCCCCTCCTCTCCTGCTCCCCTCCCATTTAGCGGGAAGTTTTTGCTAAATTTCCCGCTAATAGCGGAACAAATTCTCCGCTAAACGTAGGGGGATTCTTTTTCGCTAAATTTAACGGGGATTTGTTCTGCTAAATTTAGCAGGGAAAAGTTTCCGGTAAATTTGGCGGGGAATTTTTTCGCTAAATTCAGCGGGGAAATTTACCCATAATTCAACGCGCGGTTACATCACGAACGACGTCACTCATGACACTCGTGATGTCAGACATGACGTAACTTGTGACGTCATTGTGGGAAACGTCCCATAATGCGACGCGCGGTTACGCCGACGGCGACGCCGACGGCTACGCCGCTCAAGCTCAAAAGGGCGGCCTAAGAACTGCGCTCTAAAAGATGGCACTTAAAGCGACGCGAAAAGGTTGTCACTAGAACA
This sequence comes from Ixodes persulcatus, assembly GCA_013358835.2. Classification (NCBI taxonomy): domain Eukaryota; kingdom Metazoa; phylum Arthropoda; class Arachnida; order Ixodida; family Ixodidae; genus Ixodes; species Ixodes persulcatus. The sequence goes on along the minus strand of JABSTQ010010047.1, from coordinate 553,333 downwards.
CATCGATAAATTGAGGAAGATGAACAGGGTTTTCAACATCCCCCTCAAAACACTATCGATTATAGAATGACATTGAAAGGAAGAATTAAAAATATATATAAGGCCGTATCTGAGCACACTACAGGCCAAGGAATGCATTAACTACTCCCTGGATGCAAACGGAAGAAACATTTTAAATTGTAAAGAGCTGGCAAGACACACTACGGAGACGCTTTGCAATAAAAGGCGTGTGAATTCCACAATAAATCGAAATAAAAAGGGTACCAAGATACTTTATGAAATTAACAGACTGCACACGAATTCAGTAGCAGAGAGCACAGTCAGATTCATGCAAGACTAACTACGTGAACATATCGAACTTTTTTCAAGGGCTGCAAAAACAAGCGATCTTAGTTTTAGAAGAATTCACAGTTATTCTATTATATTTGAAACAGACCATGACTGCGAGAGCATCAGCTTGTAGCATATGCATAGTGGGTTCAATATCAGTGTGACTGGTAAATACCAGTGTGTCATCTGCATATTATAGTATGTTAAGGGGCGGATTTAGAGGGGGGGTCCGGATGTCCTGACCCCCCTCTTGATTTCTGCATGTGTAAACTTTAGGGCGTTAAACGAGGGAGAGGGGGAGGGGGTTCCTAAACAAATGGTACGCTGACCAACACCTGACCCCCCCCCCCCCCCCCTCAGGAAATTCCTGCATCCGCCCCTGAGTATGTTAGTAGTGACAACAGCCGGGAGGCAGTTTACGTAAATATTAAACAATAAAGGTGGAGGTATAGAATCCTGTGGCACTTCGGAGTGGAGAGGGACTTCGTTACTTCGAATAGTGTAGGAGGAAAAAAAAAAGCAGATGACGGAGTGACATTCGTGTCGTAAGCATTGGAAACAACGTCCCTTAAGCTATTACAAACGGAAGTGGCGAAACGTTGAACGAAGGAATTTTCTGTGGTGTCTAAATTGGATTCAAAGCTTTTTTCCAACAGATCAGAGACACTCTTTTGAGCGACTCCGCAAAGCTCATTAATTATGGACCACTTTTCCCCAGAGTTGAAACAAACGTTGTAACGTTTTTCGTGTGCAATGATTACGTTTAGCAGAACGTTTTAGCGCATTTGCACGATTACGAGAGGCCTTGCATTCTGCTCTCATCTCCTAATTTCTGGGCGCACGTCGGCTACGCTTCCTTAGTAGTTCTCTATTTCTGATAGCCTCAAGATTGTTGCCGCTACGCCATACCCGTTCCGATCTGCACGTGTTTACTTTAACAATTACTGTACTAGATTCCTTAAATCTTTTAGTAAGCGAAACTACTTTGGGATATAGTTCAGATGGGTGTTCCTCACGCAGGAGAGACACCCACTCAAAGAGAAAAATAAAAAGATTGTTCAATGAATACCGTTTAAGGATGTTGACAAATCTTGAGTCACTAATGGGTGACTGCCCATGCTCACTATAGTAAATCCGAACACCACCAAAATAGTGTTCAGCTAAACTATTGATGATCACAGATGTTTTGACTGAGTTCGAGTCGGGTTTCCTAACGTTTATGTTGTCAATACATGACGTAACCATCTTGTCCTTCAAGAATTCTCCTCGGTTAGGAGCAAGTATAGTTTTTTCAATGCCAAAGTTAGCAAGAGAGTTCATATAGTCACATACTAAGGGAGCATTGTTTTTTAAAGTGTCGATACTCCAATCATCAATGATGTAGATATTTGTTTTTTGTCAATGTCTTAGTGAAGTACTCGCCAATTCGTCTAGAAAAGTGACAATATTTCCCGAGTGCGGTCTATACACTGCCAATAAGGACACCACAAAATCAGATTTATTAATCTCAAACGCCATTGACTCAGCATGACTGAAGTGTACAGGCACTTGTGTGGTTATCCCGGACATGAAAACACCAATACCACGCCCCCCCCCCCCCCCCCCCCCCCTGGCCGTGGGGCAGGTAAAAATGAGCTTATTAAAACCATTAATAGTGAACGGTTTAAACGCTGTTTCCGGAATATTGGTTTCATTAAAACATAAACATCGGCGCAGTCATCAAGGTTTGCAACAATAGGCAAAAATTGATTCCAGTATTTTGTTATGGTACGCATGCTCACATGCACAGCTGTAACAATACTTCTTCAATGTGACTGTCGTTCTTTTTTGAGCACACAGATGTCGGGGCACTCAAGGAGCTGTACTGTCATCGCTCTAGTTTACCATTTCAAGGTCCCGTTCACAACTGATACGGACGGACGTGGCCTCATCTGTTCGCTTAGCGAAGATCTTTCCATTGCGAACCCAGACATATTTAAAGTGTTTTCCTTGCCGCGGATTCTAGCTTGCCAGAAAAGATTACGGTTGAACTGCGCCAGATTCTCACTGATATATAGCTGAGGTACAGATTTGTAGTTTACCTCGTGCGTTCAACCAGGTTCCACGGACTTCAGCTGATTCCGATATAATTAAGACCGGGGGTGTTTTGTATTTTCGGCCATGTAATCTGCGCATAAAAACGATTTTGGAGGGTTGAAAGGAGGACAATTCCAATTAGTTTGCGACGTCAGCAACGTTAATCATCAGGGCTTCGTTGGGAGTTACCGGCATTGCGTGGATTTCGATGTTTGGAAGGCGACTGTGCTGTACGGTGTCGTTCAACTCAGCCTGTAGCTGCACGATACGGTCAGCATTCTGCGAGACGGTAGTTCTGAGTTGGGACACCTCCGTCCTGAGCTCTTTAACCTTAGTCTCGTTGGTTGTTGTTTCCTTAAGTAGCCTATTATACTGGGCCGAGTTGAATTCTACCGACTCCATCAGTTCATCAACCGTAACCCTCAACTCATTGATTGTAGACTTCAGTACGGGTAAGCCGTCTACCTTGCCAGTTACAAGAGAATACACTTTTTTTTTTCAAAGGCAGGAATTGGTCTATTTTCGCATTCATGTTGGTAAACAGGGCTAAGACATTACCCAAGTCAGCCTAGGAGATATTCACGTCCAACACAGAAGCCGCCCGCCCTTCCTTAACCCTACAAGTTTGGGAACGCCAGTTCTCGCCCTTTTTACGTCCCATGCTTGTAAACTTATTTTCCGCGACACCTGAGCATGCGTTGTCAAGATTATAAGAGTAAGAACATTCCGAGGAGGATAAAAAACGGTTGTCATCGGGCAGCACGATAGCACATGCTAGGCAATCGTTTGACGTCATGGCGCGCCTAAGCGTTAAGCAAAATACAACAGAATAAAGACAAGCAGACACACAGTGTCGCAGTCGACGGCCGTGCGGCACAAAAAAAAACTTTCTACTAAAACGTCGCACTCACCTGCCGCACAAAATAAATGGTCACTGACAAGCCGAAGAACTCACAATGTGCAGGCGCTGTCTTTATCGCAGTCCTAAAGACGGTGACGTCGATGATGGGGAGCCTGCCAATCAGTGCATGTCAGTACATGGCAGACGAGGGGAATCCCGCATCTCCCAAAGCGGGGTAGCAGGCCGAATCATCTAATAGGTTCCAGGACAGAGATCAGGGCGATGACCGCGCCAAGACCAACCTGCCGCAGAAAATAGATGGTTCCTGACGAGCCGAACAAAGAAGAAACAAAACCCATGTAGTGGATAGCGATAGTACGAATCTCTAAATTAAATAACAGAGTTTATTTAATTACGCTACGTATCATGTTGGCTGTCCTACCATATAAACTCAGTAGAACCCCCCCTACTCTCTTTAAATTTACCCCAATCGAAACAAAAATGAAAGACGTTGTTCACCCCAATAGAAAAAAAAAAAAATGAAAGACGTTTACAACTTTCTGTAATGCCGAATTGGAGCGCAGCTCTTGAGGAGGAGGAGGGGAAGGTATGGAGGGTAGGGCATGCCCTCCTTCTCATCTGTGCCCTCTCCTCCTCCCCTCCTCCAATGCTCGTCTCCGCCTCCCCTGCTCCTCTTCCTTCCCTCATTTCCTCCTCCTCTCTTGAGGTATTTCGACTTTTCAATATACCTGTGCTAAAGAATCTGAGAAAGATATATATACATGGTGTTTTTTTTATTCTTTCAGATTTGTTTAAAAAAACATGAAAGCCACACTTATGCGGTTTGTGGAGGTGAGTTATACGGCCAGGGGATCATTGTATAGGGAGATAGTCGCAACTATCAGGAGGCTAATTAAGTAATATTTGTTAATTAACTTTTTAATTAGTGCAATAGACATATAGTTTCAATTAGAAACGTGCTGAGCATCATCGAAAACCACTAAATCAACTCTTTTAGAGGGGTATAACGACGGGGCAGAATTTTACGGTGTTCCGTTAAAACGCTTCATTTGGACGCGTTTCTAGATTTCGGTTTCTTATCGGAGCGCATCTTTGCGCCCGCGGTCCTGCTCCCCAGTGGTCGCGGCGCGAAGCCACCTCCTCGCCTCCCTCGTAGAATTGAGGGAAGTAGGGCGCACGTCGATTACGCGTCTCAGCCAATGGGGAGCAGGACCGCGGGCGTGTAGATACGCTCCGATAAGAAACCGAAAATTAGAAACTCGTCCAAATGGAGCGCTTTTACAGAACGCCGTAAAATGCAGCCCCGGCGTTATATCCTTCTAAAAGAAGTTGATTTAGTGGTTTTCAATGATGCTCAGCATGTCTCTAATTGGAACTATACGTCTATTTGTACTAATTAAGAAGTTAATTAACAAATCGTAATTGATTAGCCGACTCATCGTTACGATTAACCCCGTATACTCTGTACCCCTGGCCGTCCAACTTACGTGGACAAACGGATAAGTGTAACTTTCACGGCATTTTTGAAACAAATCTGTTAATTAAAAAAAACGTAATATACACGGGTGGTTGTATCTCAAATCGAGCAGGCTTAAAGGGTTTAACTTTAAATTTTGACGAAAAAGTTTTATGTTTTGGGGGCATTTCTTAAATGAAGGAGGACGCAAACCGCATGATGCCCGGGTATTTTGTTATCGAGTTACGAAGCGTAGAAGCCGCAGTGGCAGAAACTATATTTTTACCTGCCGTCGCAGGTCGCGTGTTTGACACCCTTTGTTGCCTCTACTGTTTTTTCTCCCCTATCTTAACTTGTTTCTCTCGTTTAAAAGGTACTTCAAAGCTACCTTGATGTACTCAAATATTTTTATGGATTTTATTTTTTTCTAGAAAAAGTTCGCACTCGTCGTTCAGGTCGACTTTTCCTCAACTTTGACAGGTCCTTACTTTGTCTGTACTTAAGGTAAAGTTTCTTTCTTTAGCTCTATAGAAAGCCCAAAGAAAGCCCATTATAGATATAATAATACCATTATGATCTGTTGACTAGCCGCTCCGCCACCTTCACGTAAACGTAGTGAGAAAAGACAAATGTTGAAAGTTTGAAATCGATTTTCTCAAAAAACCCACTTTTGTCAAAATTTATTTATTAATCTATTTTAGATATATTAGTTGACTACAAGAAACAAAAAAAATCTAGAAATTCGATAGCTTGGTTGTATGTCCTCTACGCGAACCTCAATCGTGTGAAGTGTGTGCTCATTTTACTAAAATATAGCACTTACCGGAATAGACCCTTTACGAAAGTCAGTCTACCCACCTTGTGCAGAGCCAGACCCGACGCTCTAATGGCGGAACTACACTGTTTCTCCACACCAGAAAAATCGAACGTCTTCGAAAGCATAGAGCAGAAAAAGGAAAAGATGTTGGTCGTTTCACGTCACCTTCGATGCACGAAATCGAGGGTGCTTGATTTAGCCGCGCATGATCTCCTATCACCGCCATTAGAGCGGCGATATTGAAGCTATTTGGACTGCCACAAGAGGACTCTGACTTTTGAAAAGGGTCTGT